>JAQPPZ010003887.1:0-100000 GCA_028583015.1 Wollemia nobilis
AAAATTATAGGTACATTGAGATGCACTCCTCCCATACCCTTTCCTCTCCCAAGTTTTTATGAGTGAATTTGAAAGAGCTCATTTATAATCACTCTTGTATTACTCGTGCAAGAGCATTGCAAATTATGAATCCTTTTATCTATCTTGGTCAACTTTAAGAAGTCTTGGTGGTAGTGTCAAGTGTCCAGATCTAAGTCCTCTTTTAGCTTAGACCCAACCTCTATGGTATTATGAGAAATGACATTCTAAATCCACTCCATGAGATAGTCCATTCACTTTTTTAAACTTTCCTTGTTCATATTTATACACGAATAGGTGGAGTAACATATCTGATTACATCACTCTTGGTATATCGTAAATCATTTGAAGCTTTATAATACTATTATTTCTAGAGGTCACATGGGAGATGCTTTTATTTTGATAACTTTATGATTATTTTTCTACCTCCCTTTTTCCATATTCACAAGGGAGAAAATTTACATCAAGAGACACAAATCTCAATGCATCCAAGCTAGTCATTTAGCCACAACTTTATGATACATTGGTAAGAGAGAATGGGTTAATTGGATAGTTCCTAAAATGGTTGTGTAGGGATAACTATGGTAGACATATTTTTTTATTCGCTATATGGAATTGAAATAATCCCTACCCACATTACATCATCATCACATAGTGGTATTACAACAAAGTTTGGATATTATCCATGTATTGCTTGGAAATATTTGAACCTTGATTTCCTCTTTAAATATTGAGGGAGATAATACCACTTGATAAATATGGTAGATATTATTGAAACATCAACATTTATTTATTTTAAATGTAATTTGAGACTCCTAATTTAACATTTTGTATCATTTTACCTTCACGCATTTATTTTTGCATAAAAAACTATTGTATTTTTCCTCCAAACTTTAAACATTTAATTTTTGAAATATAAATTTTCCTATGAATATTTAATTTTTGGGAGGCAATATGGTAGATGGTACATGATAATTAGAGGTATCTTGTTGGGCATGGGGCTTAATTTTGTAATTTACTAGTCTTAATCCTATTAGAGACCATTGATTGTTAGCTCTCCCTTACCTTGATAACATGATGACACCTCATGCCCATGGGTTCAAGTTAATAATTGGAAAGTTTTATAAGTGAAATAGAGGTATTTTTGGATAAATTTGTGTTGGTGTATGGATTATGTATGCTTATTCCTTTGACTAGTATAAGAATTTCAACATTGTTCCTTCCATGGCTAAGCATAATGCACCTAATGGAGTGTTGATGTGGATCATATGTATTAGGATGTTTCCTTCATTAAGGAATGAGTTTGAATATGATTATTAATATTTTTTTTGGAGGAAGGTGTGTCATATTTTATGGTGCATTATGTTTGTTTATTGAATTAAGGTACTTCAATAGAAAATCACCTTGCTGCAGTTATGGCTAGCACAAGATGTGATAAGGATAGGTATATTATAGGTATTGGGTTAAAACCTCTCTAAAATGGAAGGATTTTTCATAGCTTTTAAATATAGGTTTCTCATGAAGCACTTTTATGCCAAGAAATTTAAGGATTTCACCAATATTTGGAAAGGAAATAAGACAGTGGAGGCTTACTATAAGAAATTTGTTAAGTTCTTGAAGTATGTACCCACATATGATGAGAATATAAAAATCCACAAATTAATTCTGAAAGGACAAGCCACTTTGCTTATAAAGGGTAAGATATTTGGTAAAGATGTAATATTCTAATAGACAGTGGAGATACAAATAACTTTATTTCAACTAGTTTGGTCAAGGATATACCAAAAATTCTAGGAATCTTGGCACATGAGTGGAAGGTTGAGTATGGTTTTGGACAAACATACTCTATGGATCAATGTTTCTCTTTGACCGAAATTACCCTACCTATTGGTTCTACCATAGGATTTCTATATGTATCACCGCTACATGCTTTTGATGTAATATTAGGAATGGATTGGCTACATGGTCATAGGACTAAGAAAAAGAATGGTTCCTTGCAATTATACATAGATTATAGAATGCTTAATAAGTAAACCACCAAAAAAATATATCCTCTACCTAGAATTAAAGATCTCTTTGATCAGCTAAAGGTTACCATCATATTATCTAAATATTGATTTAAAATTTGAATTTCACCAATTGAGAATCCATGAGGAAGATACCCATAAGACAACATTTAAAACTCGATTTAGATAATATAAGTTTATAATTTTACCTTTTGGATTAATGAATGCTCTAGCAGCATTCATGAACCTGATGAATAGTTTTTTTAGAAAGAATCTAGACCGATTTGTTCTTATATTTTTGGATGATATTTTGGTATATTCTCGAAATAGGATGGAGCATGATAGACATCTTAAGGTTGTGCTAGGATTATTAAGAAAAAAACAAATTTATGGAAACCTATATAAGTGTGACTTCTATGTGTCATAATTTTAGTACTTAGGACATATAATATCACCTAAGGGGATTACGATGGACCCCCAAAAGATAGAGGCTATACTGAATTTGTTAATACCCATAAATGTGATTGAAGTATGAAGCTTCATGGGTTTTATTGGTTATTATAGGTGCTATATGAAGGATTACTACATGATAGACTTTGCAATAACTAATATTCAGAGAAAGGGAAAATAATTCAAGTGGATATATAAGTGTGAGGTAAATTTTGAATTGCTCAAGCAAAAACTCACCATGACACCCATACTAAATATTCTAAATCCTTAGGGTAATTTATCAATATGCATAGATGTATCTTTAGAAGGTTTGGATGGAGTGATTTTGTAGGATGAGGTAGTTTTATCTTATGGTTTTAGGAAGCTCAAGAGACATGATATCAATTATGCTACATATGATCTAGAATTAGTAGCGATTGTATACACTCTCAAGGTCTAGCAATATTATCTAGTGGGAAAACCCTTCAAGTTGAAAATTTCCCATAAGAGTCTAAAGTATATATTTACTCAACCTTTGCTCAATACCAGGTAGAGGATATGGATGGAGTTCCTCATTGAATGCAACTTTGGGATCAAATACATCAAGAGAAAAGAAAAGAAAGTTGTGGATGCCCTATGTAGGAGAAGAGATATTGCTACCTTGACCTGCAACCATATTGACTTGATGGATCAAGTCAAATAAATGTAATATCAATATGAGTACTATAGAAAAAAATTGGGCAAAAATGGAGAAAATACCCAAGGAAAGCAGGGATTTTGGCATCAAGGATGGATTTCTATGCTTCAAGGATCGATTAGTGATTTCCAATACCATCAATTTGAGAAGAATGATCATGTAAGAACTACATATATTGGGTGTCAAGTTGTAGGGGGGATCCAATGCTAGCTCCTCTTATACCCATGTGTTGCTCAACAACCTGACTTTCAATGGTAGCAATTCTCAAGCATCCCCAACAAATCAATTGGAGGACCTTCATTCCAACATAATATAGAATAATGTTAACCTCGCACCCTCAGATCATGATCTTGGAGGATCCGAACAAGGATGTGGTTACCAACATGTACCCAAAGAGGGAACCCTTGAAGCTAGACATGTAGGAGGAAGTCAAAGATCTGAATAGACAAATCAACAAGCAAAAGAGTTAGGTACCTTTGAGTTTGAATTGCAAGATGATTTTATTGAAGAAATAAAAGAATTAGAAGAGCGAACTGTTATTCTATTTTTCTAGAAGAATCCCTCCTAATGAAAATCTCTATTGGTGGTTTTTCAAAGTCTAGGAACCGAAGGGTTGGATGATTATCTCTCACCGTCACCTTGGTCAATACTTTGTTTTTATCACTTTCACCTCTAAATTTTCTTGCTTAAAAGCCCTAAGACTCAGTACTTGGATGATTTCTAGTCAACTGGTCTTTCTTAGACATTGGGTATTCCAATTTGACCCTAATAATGTGTCAAACATGAAATATCCCATTTTTATTGAACCCCATTTCTTAAACCTAGCATGCACAAAGTATTTACCTTTGATTACTATTAGGTTTGGAAGGCCATTATTTCTTCCATCCGAGCTGTCACACTTCATGTGCTCCCACCCATACATCTTGGTTGAGACTAATGTCTCCAAGGACCTCCCAAGTAAGATCTTATTTAGAGCCCCTGGTATTTAATTTGAACAATGGATTAATTATCTCAACATGCCAAATTCATGTTTCTACTATAGACAACAAGGTCATATGATTAAAAATTATCTAGTGAGACCTCCCAAACAACAAAACTAGCCTACTAGTACTCCTACTATTGCTACTCAACATGCAAGAAAAATAGTACCTCATGTTTAGCCTTTACAACCTTTTAGTTCTCATGATGTGACCTATTTCCCTAATCATTCAGTGCCTCAAGCTTCTAACTTGGTAGTTACCCACATCTCCCTTCATCTCCCTCCAAATTTTGAGGTTGCTATGGAGCAAAATCCTCATAAAAAAATAAATGAGATTTGGGTAACTAAACATAATAAGAAACACAGGTGCAACTCATTATGGTATGCCTCCCCCACTCCTTCTAGAGGTGTCCCAAAACACCAACACATAGGAGGTAAGGAATGGAGCCATAAGCTTACCAAATCTTACTCCAAAAATACCTCCTTAGCCACACGTTAGTCTAAGGGAACATGTACTCTACATGATTATATGTAATCTATACCCACCCAAAATACCTATGGTGCTATAGCTGACAATATGTTAGATTGATATCAGCAAGAATCATGTCTTGGAATGTGCATGTTATCACACTGAGAGAGTGGTGTTTTTCTATCCGAACAATCATCAAGAGAGTTTTCCCTTAGATTTTACTATTGCAAAAGTCAAAATTTTAGATTTCAAACTAAAAAATACCCTTAAAACCCTATTGGGGTTGGGGGGCCTTATGTATGAGTCATAACAAAGGGAGGGGGAATTATCCTATGCCTCTCTCAGGAGTTATGGGACTCTATTTTATTATAAGGAGAGGATACAATTCATAGAGTAGTGTGGTATACAATAATTTTTAGTGGTAAGAAATTGGGTATTGCAACTGTTTATGCACCCAATGATGTAGCTAGAAGGGTGGCCCTCTGGGATTGGATGTGCTTCAATTTTCCTAAATTAGATTGGATAATAGGAGGGGAATTCAATACATTAGAGTGGTAGGGAGATATATTTGGGGGTGGAAATCCATTGAAACAATAAAAAAAGGTTAGATCATGGTCTAGGTTTAGAAGGGCCTAGAATCTTTATGATCTTAATTGGAACAAGAGTGCTAAAAATCATGGGGCTTGGTTTACTTGGAGCAATGCACGATGTGAGGATGCTCTCAGAATGGTAATATTGGACCACTTCTATGTAGAAAAAAATATTGATATACTTCAAAATTATTTGTCTCATCCAATCTATTTAGTGGTAACTTTAGATCATCTTCCCATTACCTTGAGTATTGGGTGTGCCCCTATAAGGAAACCCAAAAATAATTTGCCTTTCAAGTTAAACACTTCCTTGCTCAAACACAAATATTGTATTAATCGAATCAATAAAGTTTGGAATCTATTGCCAATGCCATTGGGATGGAGAGTGTGGATTATGTGGTGAGAGGAATTCATCAAAAGAATAGTGGATTACCTTCGAGGTTTTAGAAAAAATCTAGTCTCTCTTTATAGGAAAAAATAAATAATTAGAATAGGAAGTTGATCAACTCAACCACCACCTCAGCTAGAATATTAGTAGCATCCCTTCACAAAAGCAGTTGAGTGAAAAATAGGTAGATTTAAGGAAACTACAAGCTTATAAAGCCCATGGGGCACAAATAAGGGCACGTCTTCAGTGGATTCATGAGTGTGATAAAAATTCTAATATTTTTTTAATGCCATTAAGAAGAAGAATAGATCAGAGAGGATAGAGGTTATTAAAAATCCTATATCTAACCTACAAATTCCATTGGAGGACCTCCCATCCTTCATCTAAGAGCATTTTGCAGCCCTTTTCAAAAGTGAAGGGTCCAACAGAGATGTTGAGTTTTTTAAAAAATGTTGCAAATAGTACATATCTCCCAAAGTATCTGAAGAAGATAGAGCATTGCTGGAAAAACCTCTTTCATAGGATGAACTTCATTCTACCCTCCTCTCTTTAGCAAATAAAAAATCCCCAGGCATTGATGGACTTTCGAGTAAATTTTTTTAGACCATGTGGGAGACTATAGGAGCTGATTTTTTGCATGTGTGAGGAGGTTATTACTATTGGAGGCCTTGGAGAGGCAACTAATCAAGGATTGATCAGGCTCATTCCCAAAAAATATAACCTAGATTTACTTTTTGATTGGCATCACATTACTTTACTCAATTACTCTTATAAAATTTTGGCCAAGGCTCTGGTCAGAAGACTCCTCTTAGTGGCTATAAAAATTGTTCACCCAAAGCAAACATGATTCTTTAAATGTCACTACATTTTGGATAATCTTCTTACAACTTGGGAAGGGATGGAGTGGGCTCCAGCATAAGGGCTCAAGGGACTTTATCTTAAGCTTGATTTTGATAAATCTTATGATCGATTAGAGTGGTCCTTCATCTTAAGCATGCTCCATTGGCTTGGTTTTGGCAATAGATTTATCGATATGGTAGCTTTCTTATTTCCAAATGATTCTGTAAGAGTGGTTATTAATACAAAATTATTTTAATAATATTCTTATGGAAATATCAGTTAGGCAAGGCTATCCATTGGCCCCCTATCTATTTGTAATTGTAGTTGATGCCCTTGGCTATCTATTGGAATCTACAATTAAAGAGGGGAGGATAAGAGGTATCCCCCTTCTATATGGATCCCAACTTATCAACTCTCACTTTGCAGATGATTCTATGCTTTTTCCTTTGGCAAATCAAAAAAATCTTGTGAACATCCTTGAGATAGTTCACACCTTGTATAGGGCCTCTGGTGAAAGAATCCAAGAATCTAAGAACTTTGTTATTCCATGTGGATTTTATGATAAGCCAGATTGGATATGCATAACATGGAAGTGGATGCAAAGAGGAGAAATATCTAAGTATTTGGGTTTTCCTTTTGGTGTTGACCTTTCACCCAAATCTATGTGGGATTGGTGTATGGACAAATTTACCAAAAAATTGGAATATTGGAAATCTATGGAAATGTCTCAAGCAACTAAAATCTAGATTACTAGAAAATTTTTAGCCCTCTTCCATGTTTACTTCTCTTCTCTTTTGACTCCTAGCAAGGTTGGGTATGATAAGATGAATAGTATGCTTCAAGAGTTTTTTTGGGTAAAAAACCTAGCCAAATGAGGCCTCCCAATAGTCTCTAGGAGCAATTGTTGTAGACCAGTTTCGTGTGGTGGGCTATGAATCCCCAACCTTCAAGCATAAGGTTATGCACTCGTAGCTAAATGGATGCAAAGGGTGATCATGGAGAATTATCCATGGAAGGTGTTGGTGAGGGAGCATTTGAAAACCCCCCAGGTGGATGGTAAAATTTGGGTAAATATGTCATACACTGACGTTATTTTAGAAATACCTTTATTTATCTATAGAAGTTTGTAATATTCTCAAAGGTATTTGGAAATATTGGCAACAAGTGCATTAATTTATTTCATGGTAGACACCTCCAGAGCAAGGCCCTACAGATTTCCTCCAACACAAGTTATGGTGGTCACCCCTCCTCACCCTTGATGCACAACCTCTTGGCATGAATCCTTGGTTTCCTCCTAGACGACTCTTCAAAAGGGGATTAATTCTAGTGGATGACATTTGGGATTTTTCTCAATCATCATGGAAAAATTGGAAGCAAATCCAATTAAAATTTGGCCTCTATCCTACTGATAAAGCAATGATTATGCAGATCCTTTACATCACCCCTAGGTGCCCTAGACTCTAGCTTCTCCACTATAAGCTAGTCCCTATTGGTCTCACTATAAATGATTTGAAAATCATGACTTTGAGTAGCCAATCCTTAAGTGTTTGTACAAAGCCCTATGAACTATCAATAGTTTGTAGATATGCTCAATAAAAAATGGAACTTAGAGCTTAGTTGGGTCACTTGGGAAAGAACCTTTAAGCTTATAAACTCTATCCCAATTTAAGAAAAGTTCCAAATTGTTCTTTGGAATGTAGTCCTTCAAGGTCTACCTACTCGAAGTAGGCCAAAATGGATGGGCCAAGGGCAAGGTGATTGCACTTTTTGTGGTTTAGAAGAGATAGTAAAACATCTATTTTGGAATTGTGCTTGTACCCACCATATTTGGCATGAAGCACATTAGTTTATTTATCCCTTACCACTACCTATGACAAAGTATCAAGCCTTATTAGAGATCAATTTTATGCCCAATCAAAAAAATATTCTCTTCATTACCAGGGCAATTGTCATCTTCCATATATGGAAGACTCAATGCAAATCTATTTTTTAAACTAATCATGAAGATATCCCTAATCTCTCAGTAGCTAACATCTTTGCTATTATAAAATTCCAATTGCAGGCTAAGTCAATAGGTTGCATCCATAAGGAAAAAGCACTAGAAGAAGAAACCATAGATCTAAATACGCGTATCTATGCGACCTTATCTCATAGATCATATGGTATTTACATATTATAGAATGTGGTAGGTAAATTAACTGAACAACATAGCTCAATTATGTATAATCAGATACATTTGATGAAGCATTTGGTTCAAGTGGAATTAGAAGCCAACAACACTCATTCCAATTCTCATATTAGGCTCCCATCACAGCATGAGGTGAATCATGATCACTTAGACTCGTCTCCTTAAGCAAATATTTTTCCAGCATGGCTTCTCCCTTGTAGTTTTTGTTTTGGCAATGTAGTAGTCTCTTCTCAGCAGATAGTGTGTAGGTTGTCCATTAGAGGGAGTAACCCAATAGTCTCTAGTCATTCATTTTTATGTCAACACATATTTTTAGAGTCTTGGTGATGATATGTTTTTTCATCCCTATAATAGACACTAGGGATATCTTAATTTTTAACATGGGTCACTAGGGGATCATTTGTGTGGTTGTTCACTTCCAATGCTTGTAGTTGGGTGTCTTGAGTATCATAATATTTCTCAGTTCTCCTATGTGTTGGTCCTTCATGACCTCATATTGTAATACAATAGTGGGGGTCTGTATGTGGTCTTCGATGTGCTTATTTTTGGTGTTGGGTACCATGTGTGGCCCTATGAATGCACCTGTGCTTGCTTTATCCCTACTAGAGGAAAGTCTATCATGGTTTTGATGTTGTTAGGTATTCAGACCTGGACGTAGGCACCTAGACTATGGTCTACCTTTATATTGTATTTTTTCCCTTAAGATTTTGGTTAATATGAATTTGGTAGCAATTTCAATAATAAAAAAATATGTACATAAAAAATTTAATATTATGCAATAATAAATACAATAACAAAATCAAGTATTATATATCCATGTTGATATTGATTTAGGAGACATGACATAGCATGAATATGTCATGTTAGATTTTTTTTGGAGGGGCCTATGTAAATGAATTGCAACTGCCCATCATTATCTCCCATTGGTCAAGGGTTTGATTATGGTTGTTATCAAGGCATGAATATGTCATGTTAATTTTTTTTTGGAGGGGGTTATGTAAAATAATTGCAACTACCCATCATTATATCCCATTGGTCAAGGGTTTTATTATGGTTGTTATCATTATATCCTCTACATTTTTTTAATAAATGAATGGTGACTACTCAATTTTTCCAAGAAAATCAAACTTAAGTTGCATTCTCATAAGCACTTAACCACAACACTTATATGTTAGTGACAATTTTAAGAATGCCAATTTTTAAAGAACCCATTATAAGTTCAACAAAATACTTTAAAAACATTAAAATAATATAAATTTTAGACCAACTAGTTTTGCTTGAGTGTTTTCTAGCTTGAGATCGGTGGTTCCAATCCCAAAGCCCTCCAGGTCCCCTTCACTTGGAGTAAACATTTAAAGAGGTGGGGCAAAAGGTTATCCCTGCATACAAAATATAAATTTTAACCATTCATCACATAATATTTTTATAAGTAAAATATCAATATATACAACTTTTAACTTATTAAAAGTTCTATTTTTTATTTATGTTATTTTCATGATTTTATTTTATAATTAAATAAATATAAAATATATTAATACTTTTTTATATAAATTAAAAATAATTATTTGAATTTTTTATATTTTAACTCATGAACCATAAATTTAAACTCTTTTAACCTTACTGGCAAATTCCCTCAATCTTTTAAAGAAGGTATGGGGTTCAATTCTGGCAACATGCATCGGATAGAAAAAAACCTTAGCTAGCCTAAGGGGTATACCTGGATGGGATAGGCCCCGTGGAATGGAAATTCCTGGTCCCTAGGGGATATAGGGAATAGTTTTTCTTAATTAAGGTTTAGAAAAAAAGAGAAAAAATCTGCACTAGGTACCTTACTAGTAATTTCTCGGGGTTCAAGCCTGACAACTTGCGATGAATACCAAACCCTGCTTTGCTAGCCAGAGGGGTATACCTGGATGGGATAGGCCTAGTGGAATAGGCCCAGTGGAATGAAAATTTTGTCCTTGCCCCTGAAGGATACGAGGAATGATTTTCCTTAATTAAGGTTTTGCCCTCAAGGACTAGGTGGATTGGTAAAGGCTTGATTGGCCAAGTACTTGCCAAGAAGATACTTAGGTTCAAACCTCAGGGGCACACTATTTCTAGCTTTAGAAAATGTAGTAGTCTGTGTTGAATCCTCTAAGTGCACGCTAGACTGACCGATGATGATGGTACAAACCTTGAGCAACCAATGGTCTCCATCTCACACCAGGTTAACAACAACGAGACGAATAGGCTATTAGAAACAGTCCTTGTAATTTGAAGCATGCACTTGCTAGATTCTAAATATAGTCATTGTAACCAACTTCCCACTAGAATGCCCTCTTGGTCTAATATATTTTAGAAAAATAAAAATAACGTTCTAAAATAAATTTATATAAAAATATTATAGATCTTATAGTAGAATTCAAAGTAGACCGCTTAGTGATTTAATGAAAAGCGAGGATTTTTTAAAACATTATGGAATCATTATAAACATTCAAAAGTGTAACTCATATTATATAGTGAAGAACCACGATGATATGTAAATGAGTCCTACAAATTACAACATCACAATACGGTGATTGTGGTTTCTTGTAACAATTGTGAAATTTCTATAAAATAATAAGTTTGATAGGAGATCTTGGTAAAATAATAATTTGATGATATTTTTTGTGATGAGAGACAACGTCCTTTACTCATATCTTATATAATTGCGTGGCATATTAATCAAATTATCTGCCCTCTGGAGTCATCTTACATGAGTTAAGAATAGACAAAAACTTCATAACTCCGTTGAATCTATTCTTCAATTTTGACATCTATGCGGCCTCTATGAAAACTTGAGAACCAAACAGAATATTAAAAACCACATCATCATTCTCAACTTTCTTTCCAGTCACTACTTGCCTCATCATTGGTATTGCAGAACTCCGTCATTGAATACACATAAAACCCACAATTAACAATAACCTGACATCCTTCTCTTCATATTTTCCTTATAGGGTTTGATCCACCAATTCCAATGGCACCTTTCATGGCTTTCCTTCACTACCTTCCATGCCCAAGAAGGATAGTGTCTCTTTTCTTCATCATCAATGATCATATCCATGTTCTTCTATCCACTTATTAGCTCAAATAACACCATTCCAAAACTGTACACATCCCTTTTGCTATTAATTCCAGTATAAGTAAACCACTCTAGAGCCCAATACCTTGACATTCCTCTAATTGTCATAGAAAAGTGAGATTTTTCTCTCTCCATCAAACTAGACAACCCAAAATCTGAGAGCTTTGCCTCAAAATTTTTGCTTAAAAGTATGTTTTAGGGTTTAACGTCTTGGTGAAGAATGCATTTTCGGCACTCTTCATCTAAATGGGCCAAGCCATGGGCAACTCCATGTTAGAAAATTAAACTAGATTTGACACCTAACAAATCAGTAGCTGTAAATCCGATCATCATAATTTACAAGCATATGTAGTTAATTATGGTAGTTGTAGTTCGACGAGTGGTCAAAAACCCTAATGTGATGCATGTCAAAGAAACCCTAAGGTATCGCATGTTAGAAACCATAATGCAGTGCATGTTAGATGATAAGCCTTATCCTCTTTTTCACCCGACTACAAAAGGTGGTGGTGCCATTCAGTCTGGGCATGTGAGAAATTGAGGGAAAATTAGAATAGAGTGAGGGGTAGCAGAGAAGACCAGAGGATAAGGAGTAGCAACCTCCTGTAATCTCCTTCAGTGTTTATCCTACAACTGGTTTGCAGATGTCTGTGTAAAATCCCATATTGCATTGTAAAACTGCATTGGCAATATTTTTATTTTGAGTGAATAAAATATGTATTTTGTGCAAGTCTTGTCTCATCTATTTATTTTTCATTCTATTGTTGCACCAGACTTGGGCACAATCTGCTCGTGCACTTTGCCCAAGCGCACCCTCCAAGTTGCACCTCATCAAGTGAGGTGCACCTCCCTTCGTGCGCTCAAGCGAGGCGCATCTCTTCCATGCGCCCCAAGTAAGGCACACCTCTTTCGTGCACCCCAAGTGAGGTGCACTTTCCTCATGCACCCAAGGGAGGTGCACCTCCCCCATGCACTCCAAGTGAGGTGTACCTCACTTGTGCATCCCAAGTGAGGTGCACCTCACCTGTGTGCCCCAACCTTGGCGTACTCCCACATTGCACCCAAGGTTGGCGCACTCCCGTATTGTGTCCCAACTCGGGTGCAACCCTCTGATTGTGCCTAGCTTAGGCACAATCATCAATTGTGCTTGACCTTCAAATTAGTATCAGAGCCTATGCCTGCCCATAGAAAATAGAAGAAATGGCTTTCGAAAGCAACTCGTTACAATTGTAGATCTCATGGTTCAACGAAAAGAACTACGATTACTGGAGCTTTCAGATGAGAATCCTATTTGGGTCATAAGAACTATGGGACCTAGTTCAAAATTTCTATGTAGAGCCAACAGATGTAGTAGCATTGAGCACCCTCTCCCATACAGAGTTAGATCTACTGAAGGAGAACCGAAAGAAGGACTAGAAGGCATTATTTTACATATTGAGCCAGTTAAGGAGACAATCTTCCTACAAATTGTAGCAATAACCAAATTGAAGGAGGCCTAGGAAATATTGGCTAGTCCCTTCCAAGGAACCAACAAGGTGAAGTTGGTATGGTTGTAGATGCTGAGCAGAGAGTTTGAGAACTTGCATATGAGCGAGTCAGAGTCCATAAGTGACTTCCTCACCCAGACAATGGATGTCATCAACTAGATGCGGTTGAATGGGGAGAATATGGTGAATCAAAGGATTATGGAGAAGATACTAAGGAGCCTACTAGCAAGGTTCGACTCAGTTGTGATTATGATTGAAGAATCAAGGGATTTGACAACCCTCTCTATGGATGAGCTCATGGGTTCTCTACAAACACATGATAAGAGGCTGATATTCTCAACTCAGTCCTTATTGGAGCAAGCTTTCAAGATGCATGTCTCATTCTGAGATAGTAGCAGATGAGAATCCCACAAATGAGCCTCTAGTTCTCAAGGAGAAAGAGGTAGAGGCAAGCGTGGGAGAGGCCACAAGGAAGGAGTAAGGTCAAACTCCAATGACGAAGAGACCAGTTGCCACTTCCATTAGCAAAGAGGAAGAGGTAGTGGCAAAAATAAACAAGGAGGATCTAATCAGAGGAAGGATAAATCAAAGATCCAATGTTATTACTGCAAGAAGTTTGGTCACTATATCTCTGAGTGTAGAAAGAATATGGCCAAGGATAACAAACAACAAGCGCATTACACAGATGAAGTTGAGTGTATATATGCCAATGGAAACATGTTTTTGACTTGTAGTATTGAGGAGAAGAGCCAAAAGAATGTTTGGTATCTCGATAGCGGGTGCAACAACCACATGACTGGGAACAGAGAGATGTTATCACAACTGGATGAAACAATCCAATCTAAAGTGAAAATGGGGAACAATATCAAGGTTCCTGTGATGGGGAAAGGAAAAATCCTCATCCACACCAGGCAAGGTGAAAGGAAGTAGATCACTGATGTCTATTATGTGCCTGGTTTGAAGCATAATTTGTTGAGTGTTAGACAACTTGTGTAGAAGGGGCACATTGTTCAATTCAAGGATGGATTTTGTACCATCAGATACAAAGATCATGGGAAAATTGCAACAGTGTCCATGACCAAGAATAAAATATTTTTGTTGCATATTCAGAATGAATCTCTGATGTCTCTTAGTGTAGTTCTAAAGGTTGCTACCTAGCTATGGCATTTCAGATTTGATCACCTAAGTTTTAGTGGCCTAAAATTGTTGCACAAGAAGCATATGGTGAAGGGTTTACCCCTTATTGAGCAACCAAATCAAGTCTGTGAAGGTTTCTTAGTCGACAAGCAGCACAGGGATGCATTCCCTATAGGATAGTCTTGGAGAGCTTCATAACCATTGGAGCTAGTGCATTCTGACATTTTTGGTCCAATGCAAACTAGCACATTTACCTGTAGCAAATATTTTATGACTTTCATTGACGACTTCAGTTGGAGGACATGGGTGTATCCCATAAAAAAAAATTCAAAGGTATTCAAAAAATTCAAGGAGTTTAAGGCTCTGGTTGAAAAACATAGCGGCTACCAAGTGAAGACTCTCAGGACAGATGGAGGAGGTGAGTATATCTCCAATGAATTCCAAAATTTTTGCAAAGCAAATGGAATTCACAAACAACTCACTTCTAGATACACACCACAACAAAATGGTGTTTTCGAGAGGAAGAACAGAATAATCATGGAGATGGCATGAAGCATGTTGAAGGCAAATGGATTGCCACATGAGTTCTGGGTAGAAGCTTTAGCTTGTGTAGTTTACTTGCTAAATTGGTGTCCCACGAAGAGTGTGAAGGAAAAAACTCCTCAGGAGGCATGGAGCAACCAAAAGTCGAGTGTTGCTCATTTGAGAGTTTTTGGGTGCATAGCATATGCACATGTTCCAGATGAGAAGAGAAATAAGCTAGATGATAAGGCAGAGAAGTGCATATTCACTGGGTATAGTGAAGAGTCCAAGGCATATAGGTTGTATAATCCTATGATGAAGAAGTTGATTATCAACCTATATGTGAAGTTCCTGGAGGATGAAGCTTGGAATTGGAAATCAAAGACTGGCCAGCTTGAGCCAACAATTATTGAGTCTGAAGACTTGGAAGAAAATAGGGTGCAACCACCTGTAGTTTCAAGTAGTAGCAGTGGTGCCAACAACATCATTGCCTCATCATATCAATCGCCTCCACTTGCAAGTAGGATCCCCAACTTAAGGAATCTAGCAAAGACGAGGAGCTTGCAAGACATCTACAAGGTAACCCAAAATCAAGTAGATGAAGAACATTCTGATTTTGCTTTATTTTCTGAGTGTGATCCAATTTCATTTGAAGAAGCAATTTAGAATTAGAAATGGGTGAAGGCAATGGATGAGGAAATTGAAGCCATAGAGAAGAACAAGACATGGTAGTTGATGGATCTCCCAGTAGGGAAGAAGACCATTGGGGTCAAGTGGGTATATAAAATGAATTTTAATACCCAAGGAGAAGTTGACATACATAAGGCCAGATTAGTGGTGAAAGGCTACAAGCAGAATTCAGGGATTGACTATCATGAAGTGTATCCACCTGTAGCCTGACTTTATACAGTTAGGATGATCCTAGCATTGGTAGCCCAGAAGGGTTAGAATGTGTACCAGATGGATGTCAAGTCTGCCTTCCTCAATGGAGTGTTGGAAGAAGAGGTCTACATAGACCAGCCACTAGGCTATGAGCTAGAAGGACAAGAAGGTAAAGTCCTTATATTGAAGAAGGCCCTATACGGGTTGAAGCAAGCACCCAGGGCTTGGTATAGTGAAATTGATGCTTACTTTCAGGAGAATGGGTTCATCAAATGCCCATATGAGCACACCCTGTACCTAAAGCAAAACCTAGAAGGGGAAATGATAATCATCTGCCTATATGTAGATGATCTAATATACACTAGCAACAACAATGTATTGTTCGACTAGTTCAAAGCAACCATGATGGAGTTTGAGATGATGGACTTAGGGCTGATGAAGTATTTTCTTGGCATTGAAGTTGTCCAATATGCAGATGGCATCTTCATTTCTTAGGGAAAGTATGCAAAATATGTCCTAAAGAGGTTTAATATGGAGGATAGCAAACCTTCCATCACACCTATTGCCACAGGTCTGAAGCTGAGCAAGATGGATTCCAATAGAAATGTTGATCCAACTCTGTTTAAGAGGCTAGTTGGCAGTTTCATGTATTTGACTGCAACTCGACCATATTTGATGTTCAGAGTGAGCTTGATTAGCAGGTTTATTAGGGTTATGCGTAAGGGGTCGGCCCCAAAATGTATTTATAAAAATTTGGCGAATCAGTTTCAAAATCCAGGCGAATAATATCCAAACACATGTAGAAGGTTCACTATTATTAGGGGTAATGTTAGAAATTTAAACTTAAAATGGTAAAATTATTATAAAATTGGGGTGAATCGACCAAAACAAAATTTTGCACCCAAATTTTTTTGGCTAATGGGCCCTGGTCAAGGATCCCAAATATTAGCCAATTCTAGATTTCAAAAATCCAAATTTTATCTAGTTTGGCGATAAATAGCCACTATGCATAACCCTGAGGTTTATGGAGACTACAAAGGATACGCACTGGAAAGCAGGCAAACGAATTTTACACTATGTCAATGGGACACACAACCATGGAATATTTTATGCTAGAAAATACTAGCTGGAACTGGTTGGCTACACAGATAGCGATTGGAATGATAGCATCGATGATCGAAAAAGCACTTTCAGCTATGTTTTCCATCTTGGATCGAGAGCAGTTTCATGGTCATCCAAGAAGCAATCGATAGTTGCGTTGTCCACTACTAAGACAGAGTATGGTGCCACCACATCAGCCGCATGCCAGGAAGTATGGCTGCAAAGAATCTTGGGTGAACTGAATCATCCATCGAAAGGGGTGACAACCATTTTATGTGACAACAATTCTGCCATAGCACTGTCAAAGGATCCAATGTTTCATGGTAGGACGAAGCACATTGACATCCAGTATCATTTCATAAGAGAGCTGATGAAATTTGATAAAATTTAGTTACTATTTTCCAGGTCCAAGGAGCAGGTACCTGATATTTTCACAAAACATTTGAAGGAGGAAGACTTCAACAAGCTTTGAGAAATGTTTGGCATCAAAGTCTTTGTGAAAATTGGTTTAAAGGAGGGTGTTAGAAAATTAAACCAGATTTGATGCCTGACAGATCGATCACCGCAAATCTGATCACCATAATTTACAAGCATGCGTAGTTAATGCTGGTAGCTACAATTTCGGTGAGTGGTTAGAAAACCTAATGTGGTGCATGTTAGAGAAACCCTAATGCGGTGCATTTCAAAAACCCTAATGCAGTGCATGTCATAGGATAAGCCTTATCCTCTCATCTTCCCGACTATAAAAGGCGGTGGTGCCATTCAGTCTAGGCATGTGAGGAATCGAGGGAAAATCAGAACAGAGCGAGGGGTAGTAGAGAAGAGCAGAGGAGAAGGAGCAGTAGGTTCCTAGAATCCCCTTCGATGTTTATCCTACAACTGGTTTGTAGATGTCTGTGTAAAATCACATCTTGCATTGTAAAATTGCATTGGCAATCTATTTATCTTGAGTGAGTAAAATTTGTGTTTTGTGCAAGTCTTTTCTCATATATTTATTTTTAATTCTGCTTTTGAGTCAGACTTAGGCGCATTCTGCTCGTGTGCTTTGCCCAAGTGCACCCTCCAAGTTGCACCTCATCAAGTGAGGCGCACCTCCCTCCGTGCACTCAAGCAAAGCATATCTCTTCCGTGTGCCCCAAGTAAGGCTCATATATTTCATGTGCCCCATGTGAGACACACTTTCCTTGTGTGCCCAAGGGAGGTGCACCTCCCTCGTGTGCTCCAAGAGACGTGCACCTCACCTATGTGCCCAAAGGGAGGCACACTCCCCATATTGTGCCCAACCTTGGTGCACTCCCACATTGTGCCCAAGGTTGACGCACTCCCGTATTGCACCCCAACTCGGGTGCAACCCTCCAATTGCACCCAGGTTAGGCACAATCATTAATTGCACCCGACCTTCACTCCATCGGTGATCTACAAGGATTGATTCAGTGTGAGGGATAAATCTCTACTATGATGAAATATCCAACAATCGAGAGAACCATTGACGACAAATACATATACAAGTAGCAGCTCATTTCCTTCTGTACATAATCCGAGCAAATGAACAAGATTAAGGTGTTGGACACTTCCCAACATTTCAATATCTGCTCTAAAGATTTTCTTCCCTTTTGTTGAGCACTCCACTTTTTTCACTGCAATATTATGGATTCCTTCTAGACATCCTAAAAATACAGTGTCAAACATCCCCTATGCAATCTTCTTACCAAACCCTTGAGTTGTCCTGTGAAGCTCTTTCAGACTAAATCGCCTGAAATGTCCAGTTGTTCTGTAATCCTTAAATTCATTTTCCACCTCTATAGAATTGAGATTCATAGATATTTTTCTGGAACGATAATAAACATATACAACAGTTAAGAAAATTAACAAACCTGCGATGCTTAATTCAATAGCCAAGCCAATGTGGGAGATGGATGGAGACACTTGAGTTTTAATGTAAGCCATCTGAGTTTGGTTGCTTGTATTCTTCAAGATTTTGAGACTTCCTACAACTTGGAAGCAAGAACCACTTTCTTTCTAGTAAAAGACCACCACACAAGAGCAATTTAACAAGCATGCATCTTTACAGCTCTGTTGAGTAAAGTAATTAGAGGATGCAACATATTTGTTCGGAAAATAGTCTATGCCTGATAACTCCATAAGAGCTTGTTTCCCTCTACAATTGGCCTCCAATGGAACTTGAGGTCTGCAATCACCGCCAGAGGAAAATGTGTCTGATGTCTTGGAAGTCGAACATGTACATTGTAGAGAGTTTGATAACTCTGGATCGCTAGTGCAAATTTGATAAGAAGTGCAAGCACTATTGGAAATATTAAATCAAATTTCATGCCCCCCAAAAATGGTTCACTCCGAAGTAATGCTAATCTAGTAGTTTTCTCTTAAAATCTATGAAGCAGTGACCAGGCATGGGAAATGAGGCCCTAATATCACACATGCGAGTAGTTGGGGTTGCTCGATGATTGGTTAAAACCCTACTTTGGCATTTAATTTTTGTCAGTCGGTTGGTGATTTTTTCCTACCCCTTGTCCTCATCTTTTGGCTATAAATACTGGAGCTTTTAGCATTTAGTTGTAGTTGCTAGTGCGGAGCGGTAGAGGAGTGTAACATCTGAATAGAGCAGTAGTAAGCCGAAGAAGGGAGCAACAGCCTCCAAGAAAATCCTCTTGTGTTTATCCTACAAATTTATCTTGCAGATGTTTGTAACCGCTTCATAGAAAGAAGCTTTGTAATCCGGTTATATTTCAATACATAAAATATTTGTCTTGCTACTTTGCATCCCCTTGTTTTTGTTCTCAGCTTCGAAGAATTTTTTATTTGAAGCCAAACTTTGTGAGCATTTTTGAAACAATAGTTTGGGCTCTTGTTGCCCCGAAGTGACACTTGGACAATATTTTGTCTGAAGTTATACTTCGGGATTTTGCTGCCCCGAAGTGGCAGTTGGAAGGCACTTCGCTCTAAGAAGCATTTTCGAGAATTATCTATTCAAATTTGTGCTTCGACATTATCTCCACCGAAGTATCCACTTAGGGAGTTAACCCAGCGAAGCTCCTACTTCTCTCTAAAACTCAGCTAAGCTCCCTAGTTGTCACTTCGAAAATACTTCCTGCGAAGCAGCTGCTTCGCTGCCCAAACTTTTGAACCTCTCATCTTACACTTAAAACTTGCGAAGCTTCACATTTAATTAAAGTTACCACTTCACAATTCAAGATAGTGAAGCTTCCACTTTGGAGGCTATTGCAGCGAAGCTCCACGTAACCTGCCAAATCGTGCAAGTCATCTCCCAAGTCTGTGTGAAGCAATTTTATTTGATGCGGTTTAATTCCTTCAAATTGGTATTAGAGTTGCTATGACATGACATGAAATACTAAAGTATGGCATCCAAAAATAATTCCCTATAGTTGCATATCCCATGATTTAATGGCAAGAACTATGATTATTAGAGCATTCAGATGAAGATCCTATTCAGATCTCAAGAGCTATGGGATTTGGTCAAGAACAACTACCTGAAACTGGTAGATGCAACAACACTAGCAACACTCTCCCAAGCTGATAAAGACTTGTTGAAGGAAAATACCAAGAAGGACCAGAAGACCCTATTTTATATCATGCAAGTGGTGGAGGAGACCATCTTCCCAATGATTGCAGTAGTAACCAAGGCAAAGCAGGCTTAGGAGATTCTGGCCAGCTCGTACTAGGGCACCAACAAAGTGAAGTTGGTGAAGCTGTAGATGCTTAGGAGGGAGTTTGAGAACTTGCAGATGAGTGAGTCAGAGACCATGAGCTATTTCTTCACCTGAACAACTGATGTCATCAACCAGATACGGTTGAATGGAGATATTATGCAGAACCAAAGGATTATGGAGAAAATTTTGTAGAGTTTACCAGCAAAATTTGACTCTATGGTGATTGCAATAGAGGAGTCGAGGGATTTGACAACCCTCTCTATGGATGAGCTCATGGGTTCTCTATAGAAACATGAGCAGAGGCTGAGCCAATCATCTCAGTCCTCTCTGGAGTAGGCTTTCAAGGCATAGGTCTCATTTTGAGATAGTGGTAGACAATATTCCCACCATGTTGCCTTTAGTTCTCAAGGAGGAATAGGCAGAGGTAGGCATGGAAGAGACCACAAACAAGGAGGGGGGTCAAACTGTAATGATAGTAAGTCCAGCTGCAACTTTCATTAGCAAGGAGGAAGAGGCACTGGCAAAAATCAGCAAAGTGGATCTTATCAGAAGAAAGATAAATCTAAGGTCCAATGCTATTACTGCAAGAAGTTCGGCCACAAATCTCGGAGTGCAAGAAAAATTTGGTCAAGGATAATAAACAAAAAGCAAATTACACAGATGAAGTTGGTAATAGAGATGCCTGTGGCAATATGTTGTTGACGTGTAGTATTCAGGAGCAAATCTAGAAGAATATTTGGTACCTTGACAGTGGGTGCAGCAACCACATGACGGGGAATAGGAAGATGTTCTCACAACTGGATGAAATAGTCCAGTCTAAAGTGAATATGGGGAACAACAACAAGGTTCCAATGATGGGGAAAGGTAAAATCCTCATCCACACCTAGCATGATGAAAGGAAGCAGATTTGTGATGTGTATTATGTGCCTGGGTTGAAACATAACCTGCTAAGCGTTGGATAACTTGTGCAAAAGGGATACATTATTCAGTTTAAATATGAATTATGTACCATCAGAGACAAAGAGCATGGGCATATTGCAATAGTGTCCATGATGAAAAAAAAATGTTTCCACTATAGATTCAGAATGAATCATTGATGTCTCTGAGTGCAGTTGTGAAGGATGCCACCTGGATGTGGCATCTAAGATTCGGTCACCTGAGTTTCAATGTCCTGAATTTGCTGCACAAGAAGCATATGGTGAAGGGTTTACCCCTCATTGAGCAGCCAAATAAGGTTTGTGAGGGCTACTTAGTCAAAAAATAGCATAGGGATGCATTCCCTATAGGACAGTCTTGGAGGGCTTCACAACCATTGGAGCTGGTGCACTCAAATATTTGCGGTTTGATGCAGACCAGCACATTTACCGATAACAAATACTTCTTGACTTTCATAGATGACTTTAACCGAAAGACATGGGTTTATCCCATCAAGCTGAAGTTGGAAGCATTTGCAATATTCAAGGAGTTAAAGGCTCTGGTGGAGAAATAGCGGCTACCAGATTAAAACCCTCAAGACGGATGGTGGAGGAGAATACATCTCCAATAAATTCCACAACTTCTACAAGCAACATGGAATTCACAAGAAGTTGACTACCAGATACACACCATAGTAGAACGGTGTAGCTGAGAGGAAGAATAGAACCATCATGGAGATGGCACGGAGCATGCTGAAGGCAAAAATTTTACCACATGTGTTTTGGGAAAAGGCTGTAAGTTGTGCAGTTTATCTATTGAACAGATGTCCCACCAAGAGTGTGAAGGAAAAATTTTTAGAGGAATACTGGAGCAATATGAAGCCAAGTGTGGCTCATTTGCAAGTTTTTGGGTGCATTGCATATGCACATGTTCCAGATGAGAAAACGCAAAAGCTGGATGACAAAGTTGAGAAGTGCATCTTCATAGGGTATAGTGAACAAGCAAAGGCATACAGGTTGTACAATCCTGTGACGAAGATACTTGTCATCAACTGAGACATGAAGTTCTTGGAGGATGAAGCTGGAACTAGAAGTCAAAAACTGGTCATCCTGAACCATCCATTATTGAACCTGTGAACTTGGAGGATGATAGTGTGCACACCCCCCGCACCATCTTAATAGGCACAACCTCTCATCTCTCACCTCCACTTGCAAAGCAATAATTACAAACTTGAGGACACCTACGAAGACTCGGATCTTGCAATATATTTACAAGATAACCCAAAATCAGACATATGAGGAATATTCTAATTTTGCTTTATTTTTAAGTGTGATTCGGTTTTTTTTGAAGAAGCAATTTAGAATAAAAAATGGGTGAAGGTGATGGTTGAGGAGATAGCAACCATTGAGAAGAATGAGACATGGTAGTTAGAAAATCTCCCAACAAGGAAGAAGACCATTGGGGTGAAATGGGTGTATAAAACCAAGTTTAATGCCCAAGGAGAATTTGACAGGCATAAGGCTAGATTGGTGGCAAAAGGCTACAAGAAAAATTCAAGAATTGACTATCATGAGGTGTATGCACCTATAGCCCAACTTGACACAGTCAAAATGATTCTGGCATTGGCTGAGAAGAGGGTGGGATTGCATGGTCAATGGATTTAAGAGCAGAAGTCTTCCCAACACTTTATTAAAAAAAAAAAGCAAGACCTCCTCCTGCACCTCCCAAATACCAAGTTCGCTCGTGTTTGTTGGAATATCGTCTTCTGTACCCATTGTCCGCGAAAGGTTGCCGTGGCTAAACCTCACGAGGAACTCGTCCTTATGAAAGTCGTCCCATCGATTGTGAAGGTATTTGGCTGAGTAAATCATTTCACGCCAGTGGCGATGTAGTGTTGGAAAATGAATTAGTTGATCGAAGGAAACTCTTTGCAATATTTCACATAGCCAATATTTGGGAAGATAACGAGTATCTCTCCTCTTGGCAAGGGTTTGTTCATTGGCTATTCCAAGCTGCTCTTCTCTTTTATCTTCACCCATTATTTTGCTTTGGCTACAGATATTTGAGTCCTCCCAGACGAAAGAAATGCGAAATGATTTAATTAAGATGGATATTAAATTTTGGATTGCTAAAACGTTTTAAATATATTAATAAATAAACATCCATTAACCATCATAAAATAGTCCACGTCTACTAGCATTATACAAACAACATAAAGAAGAAGGGTTAAACAAAGTCGATTATGGATCTACCCGTAAACAATTCATATTTTTTTATAAGGTTAAAATGGAGGTCATCATTTATTTTTAAGTTTATTTATTGTGTAAATAATTTATAATTCATCATTTATTTTTAAGTTTTTTTATTGTGTAAATGATCTGTATTTATATATTTATAAATATATGGGTTTAAAATAAAGTTCATTATTTTTGGTAATGATTTTTTATTTTTTTTTATATATTTTTTTTAATATTAAGAGATGGGGTTTTTACGAGGAATTTCCTAACCTGTTACAACAATTCCACGAAGGAGAGACACACCCCCCCTTCACACACTTACCCACGCCATGGTGTAAATTTCAGTGACATGTTATTTTATAAATGTAAATAATTATTAGTAATAGGGAAACAAATAATTAATCAATTTAATAAATTAAATATTTTAAAATATTAAAAAGATAGTAAAAATATATATTAGAATAAAATAGGTTTTTAAGTGGATTTTTTATTTTTTAAATGAAAAAAATATTAGGTAGAAAAGATATAATAATTTTTTTTTTTTTTTTTAGCTTGAAATTTGTACATGTTTTCTATCAAGGATATAAATTGTTTATAAAAAAAACAACTTTAATAAAATATAGAATAATAATTATTTTTTAAGCAAAAAAACTTTTCTAACCTTCCCATCATCACCCAGTCACGTTTGGTAATGATTTTTTTTTTAATTTCAGTGACATGTTATTTTATAAATGTAAATAATTATTAGTAATAGGGAAACCTTGATGACATGTTATTTTTTAAATTGTTTATCACTTAAAAAAAATCAGCTTTAATAAAAGATGGAATTATTGTTTTTTAAAGCAAAAAACCTCTTGCGGGGCCACCTTGGTCTAAGAGACCATGACCAGGGGGTTCTACACCATCAAAGTCACCCAGGAGTCACGTCCGGCTTTGTCTGCACCAACATTATCAATTGGATTTTGGATACCCAATTTAACTTTTTGGTAGAGTGGAGATTCAAACCTGGGACCTCCCTTGGAAGATTATCCTCTCCTCTCCAACTCACCTACAACACCTGGGTAATATGGAATAATTGTTAGTCCATATTTTATAGGTCAATATTCAATCAAAAAATAGGAATGTATGACACAAAATTTTATAAGTTGATTAATTCAACTACATGTTCCATATTTTATAGAGAGAAATGACTGTGATATATTATTTTTATTGATAGTAGAAGGGGATTTAAAAGGGTCCCCAAACCTATTACAAGTAAGGTTTTGAAAGGCACCCCCAAACCATAGATCTAGCAATAAGACATCAAGAAAGATTGAGCTGAATTCCACAAATCAAACTCGAAAATCCAATGAAACAACCTCCTAGAAAATAAGCCATAAAATTTTATCAAGCATATATAAGATATTATCCCATGGTCAAACCATCGTGTACTCTGAATATAAAGGAACAGAGAAAAACAATAGAATAATGAAATATTACCAGTTAAAAATAAGTTTACAAATAAAAATTGCCCAAACCGAAGCATTTACCACCTAACATGAAAGGATAATAGAGGAATCCTTTCATCACAATCAACAAATCTATCCATAAAAGCACATAACAAGAGAAACCCTCTTGAGAATAGCTAATTTCAAAAAAACAACACTAAAAATACTGCCAACAAAATCCACAACATAAAAACCATCTAGGAAATCTGCACAAGAAATTCCATGAAACCCATAAATTCCATTGGAGATAACCAACAAAGTTTCAAGAGCAACCGATCTCATGTACAAAAAAGAAGATAGCAATATTTTGTACCGCACATAAGAAGGATAAGGGTAAGAACCCAAAACAAATCAGCCTTAGAACCCTGAGATCAAACACACCACCACTACTAGAATTGGATAAAGAGATCTCTATAGATCAAAAAAGCTAGGAAACCCACCAAAGACATGGGACCAAAAGCTGAAAACCATCGCAACATAACAACCCACTTTCACCTCAACTATTTTGGATCGATATTTGGTCCTATCTCTCGCGAATATCCAGATACAGTAAGAAATTACCAAACCCATAAGAAAGTGGTACAAACTAGCCACGAATCCACTACTCGTAGATAACCCTAGCAATAGAGCCATCCAAACACCATCCAACTAGAGCAGTCAACCCATCAAAGCTGAATCCAACCAAGAGAACACCATCATATTTTTGTAGCTAAACACCATACCAAGCTCACCCCAATGGGTTTTGGTAAGTAGATGGCCCTTTCCTCTCCCTGAAAAGCAAGAAAAAAAACATGAAACTACCAAAATGAGAAGAAATGTTGCACAATGCAACCAAGTTTCTGAAACTAGTAAACAACCCAAGAAACACAGCCACCCAACAAACCCACCAACAAGAGCAAGAGCTAGGTCAATAGCTAAAATTTTCCACTACATTATAATGATCCAGGATCACCCCTACAGGTTTGGATCAGAATTCAACCCTCTACCCCAAATAAGAGTGATAATGGCAAACCCATAAGAGAGTAAAATACACCATCAAGACCTTCAGTAAGCAAAAAACCCTGTTCATGAACCACAACAGAGAAACTAAGCATGACTAACAACCAGATCTAGAATGGGAGAAAGGAGGCCTCACGCTCAAAATATTTTAGAGTGTTGAAGCTGGAGCGAGAGTGAAACCCTCATGGAAGAAGCCCTCACGGGCCCTCTCTACAACAATGAGGCTCATAAATGACTATGATGTATTAATTGAGATATATCTTCTTGTATTTCATTGGTAAATAAAATGAGGTAGTACAAAACTTTCATAGGGAACTTACACACAAATGACGTTTGAAAGCTTGCACTGATTGCAAGTGTGTCAAATAAAATAGTTTATCACCAAGCTTTTTGCTCCCAAGTTAAGCACCGAAAAGCATAAAAAGCTCTCATTATTTTACAAGATGGACATACTTCTAATTTGTGGACTTTAGCTACTATATCATTTTTTGTCAATATTTACTTTTTGTTCCATTTGCACATTCATGGGATGATTGAGCATTATCAAAGCGAATATGTTGGTTCAAATGTTTTCTATGAGACTATGACTTATAAATTTACATATAGCTATGACTATTACAAGGTTTGGAGCTTTGACTAATTTTAGCTTCTTCAACAGGTTGATTCATGCCATCTCAACATGAAAACAAGCATTCACATTCTCCACCCTTATATTTTTAGGGGTGGAAATGTATCTACCTTTCAAACCTAGAAAGTGATAATATTACAAGTGTTATTTCATACCTAGAACTTTGTATTGCTCACTTTTTTTGAAAATTAGACACCAAAAATCTTCTTCATAGATTGATGGAATTTGACTAATTGGTTCTATATTTGTATGGTTGTTGGTATTTGAGTTAGAACTAAATTTGGCTCTAAATTTCTTATCTTAGTAGAACTTGAAACTAAGAATTTTGATGTGAAATATTTACATGAGAAGAATATGTTCATTGCTAGTGGTATCAAAGCCTTTTCTAAGGTATGGTAAGCTTCTATTATGACTAAATATTTTTAGTTAACCTTAGGTTTGTAGGTCATAAATGGTGTTCTAATTATTTTAGAATAATATTGAGGAGTTATCATTATTGGCCGATCTAGATTACTCATAAAGCATTTTGTGAAGTAAGCGGTGATCAAGATCTAATACCCAAGCCTAAGATAGTACAAGTGCATGCTTTTGAGATCCCATATACCTCATGTATATTGTGAGACATATTTTAGAAACCTTAATAGAAACCATTATATATATGAAGGTATTAGGTCATGTAATATCCATAGTGTATCGAGCATACCACTTAGGAAGATCATCATCACGTACTAATTAGAGAGCCAAGTAATATTTTTAAATGTGTAGAATCCTCCTTGAGTAGTGGCCTAAAATATTTATTCAAAAATTATCAATTGTGCTATAATATATTAAAGTGTTATGTAAAGTACACTAACCTATAATATATATATTCCTCATTTACATTATCATGAGTAGATCTCATGGGGCAAAAAATATAAAATTTAGAGCATGTTGAAGTAAATACTCAACCTAAAAATCATTATTTTATAATGTATAGGCTATCAAAAATATCATTTTGGGATATAACCCATTGTGATTGTCTTTTTGAGTTGGTTGTTTTGAAATATAACACCCATACTTTTTTGGGGATCCTAAAATTATCCTTTTTTGGTATAGCCCATTTGTATTATCTTTTTGAGTTGAGTGGTTTTGGTATATAACACCCATACACGTTTTTTGGAACCCTTACTAAAAATCATAGTTGCTAAAATAATAATTTTTTTTTTAGTAAATACCCCCTAAGGACCCACTATTAAGCAATTAGATATCATAATGGAAATTAAGGGTCAATTATCTTCTCTCACAATCATGGTAGTAGACTACCAATATCAATAAGACTAGATGATTTGGGATATAGAAGTGCTTAATATTAAAAATCTAAATCGTGATGGGTATGCTGAAAATAGCCCAAAAGCTCAAAAGGGGAAAATATTGAACAACCAAAATTTTCCAAGGTCTTTATTGAGGAAAACAATCAACAAATAGGAAATAATAGAGGCATGACTCCTAGACTTCCTAAAATAGAATTTTCTATGTTTAATGGGATCAAGCCACATAATTGGTTGATAAATATAGAGCAATGATATGAGCTATATGAAACTCCCATTGACCAACAAATATTTATACTAATATTTCTTTTTAATCTTTAAGCACTACATTGATATCAATAATCGTGAAAAAATTCCTAAACCTTTGGTCAATACAAATCTAGAGGGCACTCCTTAGTTTATTTGGGCCATTAGAGTTTGAATATTTTACTAGTTCCCCCACTAAGCGTTTATAAACAATTATTGTACCTAAGTAGATTATTACTTTTGAGAAGCTCACCAATAGAATTGAAGATCTCCTAAATGAATTCTTCAAGAGTTGCTTTTTAGCTGCCTTAAGGAAAATATAAGAACTAAGATTTAAATATTTAAGATAACCACCTACATGACTACCATAGGGTAAGCTAAACTTATAGAGAACAAATAAAATTCCCAAAAAAAGGCTTCTAGAACCCTACATTTTAAAGTGAAACTTTTACATACATAAACAATAATCCTCCAAAGACTTCAATAGTTAAGAGACTAACACCAAAGAAAATAGCCAATCGTAGAGCCAAGGGTATCTTTCATAACTATGATAAAAAGTGGGCCATAAGACACAAACACAATACATAATATATCTACCTTTTAGATAAAAAAAATAGGGAGAATAAATATGTGGATTCAATATAAGACCAACCCTAATTAATCGATGCAAAACCTCCAACCTATAGTCACAAACAAGAAATTCTCACTCTTTCTTTGAATGCTATTGTAGAAATATCAATATCCTAATGCATGACAATCCAAGTAATTATCAAAGGGTTCAAGGTTTTGATCCTATTGGACTATGGTAGTATGAATAAATTTATTAATCCTAGTGTAGCTAAAAAGGTATATTGCTTCACCTATGACCATGATCAAATCAAGGTGAAAATTTATAATGGGAATATCATGACTTGTAATGGTATGTGTAGGAATAGCCCCTATCGAGAGGTGACTATCAATGTTAGAATAATATCTATGTAGCCCTATTATATGGAGTGGAAATTGTTTTGGGATACCTATAGCTAAGAACTTTAGGAATGGTGTTGTGGAACATTTCATAAACTTATATGCAATTCACTATCAACCATAAAACCCACACCATTCAAGGAGTGAAATATTGTAAGTCCAAAGTTATAACATCTCATAATATATAGATATTTATTAAGAAGGGTCATAGATAGGTAGTGGATATATTTTACCAAATGTAGCTATGTGTTATCCAAGACAAAAATATGCCTTTAGACCTGTTAGTAGTTTTAAGCAAGAATTAGAAGACCTTAAATGAGAATAAATATCTATCCTCTAGTTAATTGATATATTATATAATTAATGTGGTACTCAATATTCAACCCCCTAAATTTAATTTGTATAAGTACCTCTATCATCAAAATAATGAGGTTAAGAAGTTGTTAAATAAATTGGAAGTACGGTTGATTTGTCCAAGTAGAAGACCTTTTTTAGCTCGAGTTTTACTAGCCAAGAAGAAGGATGGAACATGAAGAATGTGTGTGTACTTTCATGAATCCAATAAAATAACCATAAAAGATAAGTTTTCCATCCCTCTAATTGATGGTTTGTTGGATAAACTACATGGTGATCAATATTTTACCAAATTGGACCTCAAATTGGGTTACCATCAGATTTGCATTCATGAGGAGGGATTTTTTAAAATAAATTTTAGCACCTATAAAGGATATTACAATTTCTTGGTCATACCCTTTGGTCTCACCAATGCACCATCATATTTCCAAGCATTGATGAATAGGGTTGAATACCCTATGTAGGTAAGTTTGCATTGGTATCTTTTTGATGATATATTGGTCTACAATAGAACATGGAAGAGCACTTATAACATGTTGATAGATATTAGAGCTTATATAGTAAAATTAATTGTATCTCAAATAATATAAGTGCACCTTTAGGGTAATAGAGGTAGGGTATTTGGGGAACATTATGGCCAAAGAGGATGTATGCATAGATCTAACAAGTATTGATACCATCAAGGAGTATCCCAAACCTCAACCATTGAAGATCCTTTGTGGATTCCTTGCACTTATAGGGTATTGCTAAAAATTTATCAAGAACTATGGGAAGATAGCAACCCCTTTGATAGCTATGATTCATATGCATGTATTTGCATGGAACAATGTCACTGATCAATCCTTTTGACTTTGAATAATATTGTGTACCATACATCAGTCTTAGGAATACCTAATTAGTCCAAATATTTTATAATAGAAAGTGATGCCTATGGAATAGGATTGGGGGTGGTACTCATGCAATAATCTTGGCCCCTTGAATTCATAAGCAAGGCCTTATAAGGATGGAATCTCACAAAATCAACTTACAAGAAGAAGATGATGGCTATCATCTTTATAGTCCTCCTTTGTCTACCATACTTTCTAGTGTGACACTTCATCATAAAAATAAATTATCTTAGCCTTAAGTACCTCATGGAATAAATAATTTCTTCCCTTGAGTAGTAAAAATGGGTCACTAAGATCATAGGTTATGATCATGAGATAGTCTATCAAAAGGGGAAAGAAAATATGGTCATTGCTATTTTTTCTAGACTACTAGAAACACAATATATCCTTTACATAGTATCCATACTTAACGGTGATTGGCTAGAGGGGCTTAATTCATAATGGCAAGAATACCCAACACTTTTAAAAATTATTTAGGACCTATATACAATAGCAAGGAACCATCCTAATTACTCATGGAAATAGAAGAAATCATGTTACAAGCACCAAGTTGTTATTTCACCCATTTCACAACTCAAATCATAAATTTTTATTAAGCGTTACTTTTATTTGATAGGGGAACATACTGGTTGTTTGTAAACCTATGAATAGGTAAATTACAACTTCTACTAGCCTAGGCTAAAGTTTGATATCAAAATAATTTGTAGATAGTTGTGATACCTATCAACATAAAAATGGTAATAATCAACATGCTAGTGTTTGCCCACATTAGAGTCACCATATATAGATATTTACATGGAATTTGTTGAAAGGATTCCTCTACTTAGTGGTAAATTAGTTATCTTGGTGATCGTGGATATATTGACTAAGTATACTCATATTTTCTCCTTGAGTCATCCCTATATTGTTAGGATAGTTGCACAAATTTTTATATATTAGATATTTAAGCTCCATGGGACACTATACTCTATAGTTAGTGATTGCAACAAGATTTTCATAGTAAATTTTGGGAGTAACTCCATTTTATCCAAGGGAAACAATTGAAAAGAAGCACATCCTATCACCCATAGATTAATGACTAGACAAAGGTGGTGAATAAATATCTCAAGATATATCTTTGATGTTTTATTTTGGATAACCAATCCAAATGGAGTCAATATTTTTCTTTAGGAAAATGATGGTACCATACCAATTTTCATGTAGCCAAAAGTATGACACCATATGAAGTAGTATATGGTCAATTGCCTCCAATAATCAGTTCTTACATGCCATGTAGCTCAAAATTTGAAGCGGTTGACATAGTCCTTACGCATAGACAGGAAGTCTTAGCTATTCTAAAACAAATTTTAGCTATTACCTAGAACTATATGAAACAACGAGTAGTTATAGATAAATTTGAAAGGGATTTTTTAGGATGACATGGTCTTCCTTTGCCTTCAACCCAATAAATAGATTTCCCTAAAATAAGAGGGTTGACATAATTTGGTGCATAAGTTCTATGGGTTGTACAAGGTCTTGCAACAAATAAGGAATTTTACTTATAAGTTAGAGATATAGATAACATCCCAGATTCATATAGTTTTTTATGTATCTTTCTTAAATAAGGTGGAGATCATGCACACCCAAGTACATAGTATCATTCCTAAATTGGATGAAGAAGGATCCATTTTTTGTAGCTTACAACCATTTAGTATCACAAAAATTGACACCTCAACACCAGTGATACCACTAAAGTGTTGGTTTAGTGGAAAGGATTTCAACTAGATGATGCCACATGGGAGCCATTGTAGAAATTTTAGCAGTAGTTTCCAATATTTTAGCTTTGAGGACAAATATTCTCTAAGGGAGGTGGCATATTACGTACCCATCACTTGTAACTTATAGGGGCATATGATATTTTATGTATAATGGACCATGTATCAAGTTAGAAGTGGATCACATGTTAAGGTAGATATAGGTAGGAGTATGTGTCATAGCATCATGTATGTAACCATTTCATCTTAAAATCATGTAACTACTTTTCACTACTTGGAATCATGAATGTAATTATCATATAATATGTAGTTCGGAATACTATAAAAAAATATCATCATCGGAGGTCAAAAAATATACTTGTAAATATTATAAATGGGAAGGATGTAATCCTCTTGAGACTAGTGAATAATTTGCATATTTTTTAAGGAAGTTGCCCCCTCAAAGAGGCTACTCATAGTAATATTACTTGATCCAAAATCTTGCAATTATTGTTATTTTGAGTTTCCATGTTTCATTTAATGAACACTTCTATTATTGGATATATGATATTAGTCCTAATTTTAATAATACTCTTTGTGATCACAGTTAAAATTATCTTTGGAACTAAATTTCTTATCTAATTATAGCTCAAAACTAGGAAATTTAAGGTGAAATATTCACATGAGAAGAAGAGTTTTGTTGCATTATTTTATAGCCAAAATTGAAAAATCTACGAATTTTTTTTATTGTATGTATTTTCATTGTTTCATAGATACTTTAAATATAATTTTATTAAATAATTAGTGCTTTATTAAAGTTTTTATAATTTTGATGTGCATTGGTTGTATTTTTCTTCTTGGCTAAAAAGAACAGGGGTATTCTTTTAAATTTCATAATTTGGTATCAAAGCTATAAGGTTCATCAATATATGGTTTGAAATAAGTTTGTGTTCTAGATATCTCTTACAATTGATAATGGCCCAAAAAAATTGAATTCTAATTCTAGAATTTAATGGATAATATTATGAATACTAGAGTATAAAAATGAAAATTTTATTGAGAGAATAGGAATTATGAGAAAAAGTTGAAGTTGGTTATGAAGAGATAAAATATTGAGCCATTATACCACATAATGATAGGAAGGATAAGAAATAATTTAAGAAGAATAACTTGCTAAGTTTATACCATATGTAGTCTACTCTAGAGAAGAGTCTATTCCCTCAAATAATAGGTGTGAATTCAGTAAGAGATGCTTAGAAGGCCCTATAGGAGGATTACAAAGGAAGTGATTAGATTAAAGTTGTGAAATTATATACCCTTAAAATATAATTTAAAATTTCTACAAATGAATGAAGTAGGAGTAAGTTATTATTGTGTTAGAGTTAAATATGTGGTAAACAAAATGACCATACTTTGTGAAATTATTGAAGAAGAAATTATGATGAAGAAGGTATTAGGAATAGAACATCAACATGGAATAATATAGTAGATACAATTGAATAAAGTAATAGGATAAACTTGAATTTAATAATTTTATTGGGTCTTCTATGTCTTATTAGGAAATACAAAGACATATATTTGGACAAAGTGAAGATAAAGCATTTTCCTCAAAGTTGAGAATTTCCAAAAGTGAAGGTGCCAAAACTAGTAGTCAAGGTTATTGGTAGGGCCAAATAAAAGGCCAACATAAGATTTCTCCAATAGGAATATAAGGTATAAGATGAGGTTCAAATACAATAGGAACAAATAGGTTTCATAAATGAAATGTCTAATTTTATCATTGCAAGAGGTACGAGCATTTTGAGAAAGTTGGTAATGAATATAGAAGAGCTAATTATGCTAATTATAATGAGGATGATCCAATAATCCACTTATTTTTATCATGTAACAAGGCTAAAAATAGTCCTCAAGAATTCTTGTACTTATATTCTAGCTACTCAAAGCATATGTCTAACAAAAATGACTTGTTCTCTAGAATAGATGAAAGCTCCAAGATGAAGATAAAGGTTGGTGACCATAAATCTTTAGATGTTGCTACAAAAGAAGTTGTGGAGATAAACACAAAATAAGGTAATAAATATATTAATGATATCTATTACACTCCAAATTTAAAATATATATTTTTAAGTGTTGGACAACTCTATAAGAAGAACTATAGGCTTATATTTGACAACAAACAATACATAATGTATGATAGAAATTTAGGAAATAGAGTTGTTACAATTTTCCTAATGTTAAAGATTAGAATATTTACATTCAATTTTAGATGAAACAATAGTAGCCTCATAATTGTAGAATTTGAAGACAAGAGTAGATCATGGCATTTAAGGCATGGTCACTTGAATTTCCAAAGCCTAAAGATATTAACTTTACAAGAATTAGTTTATGGTTTGACAAAAGTTGAAGAGCACACAGAGGCTTTTGAAGGTTGTACTAAAGGTAAACATACCATAGAGAAGCTTATAAAATGTAAATAATGGAGGGTCCATTATCCACTTTAGTTGATTCACTCTGATATATGTGGTCTGATGCAAACTAAGAGATTGGACAAGTCATCATATTTTATTGATTATTTTTCAATGAAATATTGGGTTCATTTTTAAAAATATAAATATGAAACATTTAATGCATTTAAAATGTTTAAAGCCCTCATTGATAATTAGAGTGGATATAGAATAAAATATTTAAGGACTGATCATGGAGAAGAATTTTCCTCAAATAGGTTTATGAGTTATTTTTATAAGTTTGTCATTAAAAGGTAGCTTACTACAACTTATACACCTCAACAAAATGAGATATCAAAAAGGAAGGATCACACTATTGTTGAAATCAAAATGAGAAAATTATAAACAAATGGATAAAATAATGAATTTTGGGAATGATATATTTTGTACAAGAATGTATATTCTCAATAAGAGTCCTACTAGTGTACTTAAGAAGATGACTCCATAATGGAATCAAAAAACATGTGTACAAATATTTTTTGGTGTTCTCTATATGGTGATTATGAAGATATAAGGAAAACTAATGTTGAAATAATATATATCATTATCTCTCTCTCTCTCTCTCTCTCTCTCTCTTTATATATATATATATATATATATATATATATATTTATATATATATATATATATATATATATATATATATACTCCTTACTAGTAAATTTATCCAATGAGTTCTCCTAAACTCTTCTCTAATGGCCTTATCTGAAATCTACAATGAGGCTTTCCTAGCCTTCTCCTTCTTTATCCTTCCAAGTAGCTTGAGGCCTTCTCCATGGGCCTTCAATCCTATAGATTATATTTTTCTCAAAGCTTCAATGAGATCTTCCTTGATCTTTTCAATCTTCAACTATGAAAGTTTTTGCAATGGGATCTTCATGGATATCTTTCTATCTTCACTCTTCCAAATATAAAAGTTATTCAATGGGACCTCTTGTGGGTCTCATCAAATTCTTCAACTATCCCCTCTTCTCCTTCTGTAATCTATAGTCTTTAATCTTCAATGGAGATCACCAACATCCAATCTTCTATAGGACTATTCTCTTTGAGTCTCTTCTTCCTTTAGTGGGGTCTTATTTCTAGGGCCTCCTACTTAATTTTAAGTCTTCAATGTGCCTTCCTTGGCCACTAGATATCTTCTCTATCTCCAACTTAGAGTCTTCAATATGCAACTCTTGCAATGGGACCTTTTTCTTTAGGACTTCAAATATTTAATCTCTAACTTGTTGCTTCAGTTACTAGATTGATTCAAAAGAAGATATTCTTCCTAGCTCTTGTAGGAAGCTTCTGAACTTTCTTCGAATCTCCTTTTTCCTACAACAAAGTATTAGAAAATGATATTAGATATTTCTTTGAATCTATAGAAAATAATCTTCACTAGTTGATTTGTCAATCTAGTGGAATCAATGTGGAGTACTTATCTTCATGAGTTTTTTTGCAACTCTATGAAAATAATCTAACCAAATGCAATTTCAAAAATTCTAAAAATAAGATTTATAATCTCTTCTCTATCTCCCTTGTGGCACTAGCTATTTTCTATCGATCTACCTAGTGCTCTAATACCACTGATAGCTTTTGAAGCTATAAACTATGATAATGGCTAACTAATAAGAATGAAAATATGATGAGAAACTTTTGAAAATACTCAATAAATAGCCATTAATGAAAGCTCACAAAAACATACAATGCTACGTAATTGAGGTATCTTATATTCCATATTACAAAAATGCACTACATTGTAACTACTACTACTCTACCTCATGCACTCCAAAATACCACACTTTCTTCTACTCTAAGAAGACCCATTTGTAGTGATACATTACTCTTCACCTTCTATATTCCTATGAAACCTCACTATTATTTTCTTAGGACTCATGTACATGTGGACTACATGTACATTTACATCATTGCATATTCTAATAATATTTGTGGATTTATTACATTGCTTTAAGCAAATGCTTAAATCCTAATCTAATATATAATACTAATATAAATATGTATGCATGATGGTACATTAGAAAGCACCAATTAATGTAATACATTCCAAAACTTCTTGTTATTTAAATCTAATGCAGGAGCATCCAGTAGTGTAAGAGTGATATTGCATCACCTAAATTTGTATTTGTTGCATTTTGTTCTAATGTTTGTTTAGTTATTTAGAGAATGGATAAATAGACCCAACGTCAAAATAATCGTCCCAATATCCTAAGTGGTTTGGGAGATATGTAAATTTTAAGGTCTTATATCGTGTCACAACTAGTGAAAATCTAGCTAGTAAAACTTAAAGGTCAATTTTGAAGGCCTTAGAGGCCTTTTTAAGGGCTGAAATATGAATATATTATGTGTAAACACAATATTATGCAGTAAAACCCTTTGAGAGCTTTCCGAAAACATGCACTAATGGTGATTTTGAGCAACGAGCGATGAGTTATGACCTCGAGAAGTTTTCCCTCGAAATTCAAATTTGAAATAGGTGGTTCTAGGCGGGAAAAGGGAAAATAGGGGAAAGGAGGGAGAATTTCAAATTTTTAATCAGTTGGTCTCTATAAGCTTCATTCTCCTCAAAAAATAATAAAATTTGGCATTTTCTCTATTTCTGTGGATTGATGTATTTTGTTTTAATGCAACTCTACTTCAAGTGGTATCAGAGCTAGAGTTCCTCAGTGTGTAAATAGATCACCAAATGTGAGGTAGTTTACACAAAATTTATGGTTAGGGTTTATGAGATACATGAGCATAATGCCTCCATGAAGAAATCGTGGTGGTGGAAGAAATTCTATGGTGCTAGAAGAGGATTTTAGAGCTTTTTAGAGGTAATTTCAAGCTCTGCAAGAGGATCTATGTAGAGGTTTTGATCCAAGAAGAGAATATGGGAGTGAAGATGAAGGTAAATAATAAGATACCCAGTTCAAGGAAGAAGAATAGGTAGTAGATCCTACACAAGCTAGATTGTATAAGGCCATATCCTAGATTGGGAAGAGACTGAAGTTTGATATCTCTATGTATTCTAGAAATCTCAACCCAGAAGAGTTGATCGAATGGATCAATGATATGGAAGAATATTTTGAGTATGAGGAGGTGGAAGATCTTGAGAGGGTCAGATTTGCTAAGTCCAAGCTGAAGGGTCATGCCAATATTTGGTGGAAGGAAGTACATTTGGACAGAAACATAAGAGGGAAAGAAAGGATAACAAGGTGGGAGCAAATGGTGGAGAAGTTGAAGAGACAGTTAATTCCAACTGATTACAAGTTGGATATGCTAAATAAAATGCAGGGTTTGAGGTAGTCAAGCAAGTATTTCAAGGAATACACAGAGGATTTCTATAATATTTTAATCAAAACAAGACATTCTAATGCCAACAAGGAGAAGGTAGCTCGTTAAATAAATGGGTTGAGAGTAAGCATTCAAGAGGAGCTACGTCTGGTCAGGATGACCACCATAGAATTTGCTTACCATTTTGCCTTGAAGGTAGAAGAGAAGTTGAATAGGAGGTTTGAAAGCAAATAGAGAGGAAGAGATTGTGGTGGAATAACTAGTAGGAGAACAAATGTAGGGTGGAATGAGGACCAATAGAAGAATGGAGAAGTAAGGTATAGTTAGGACCAGAAGGGAGAGAATTCTTACCACCTCCATGAGTAGAATAATGGCTACCAAAGAGGAAGAGGAAGGTTTGGATGAGGGCCTAGAAGAGGAGGATTTCATGGAACATGTTTCCAATGTGGGGAAGAAGGAAATCGAGCATACGAGTGCCCATAGAACCAAGGGGTAACAAATAAGATACCTAAAGATAATGCTTGAGCTACTGTTCTGAATGAAGGTTTTGAATCTGAGCACTTTTAAGAAGTAGAAAGAGGGGAATTTTTGGTCACAAGGAGAGCCTTGTTGAAGGAGGAGAAAATATCTAGATTATATGAAGAGTATGTTCCACACAAGATGTAAATGTGTAGGTAAGGTGTGTAATGTTATCATTGATAATGGTAGCACCTAGTGTCATAAGGGATGGTTACCAAGTTACAATTAGAGAGAAGGAGGCATGTGCATCCATATAGAATTGTGTGGTTACAAAAGGACCATAGGGCTTTAGTCAACAAATAATATTTGGTAGTTTCATATTGGGAATTACCATGATGAGGTCTTGTGTGACATCTTGCCTATGTATGCTTATCATTTCTTGTTGGAAAGGCCATGGAAGTTTGATCATCATGCAATACATGATGGGTATGCCAAAACTTACTCCCTGATAAAATATGGAGTGCACCACAAGATGAAGCCCTTGAAGGAGGTGGACGAAAAGGTATGTAGTAGTTCCAGAATATGTTTAGTTGATGGTAGAAAGTTTTTGAATGGTCTAAAGCATGAGCATATGTGCTATGCATTAATTCCTAGAGTAAATAAATAACAAGGCATAGATATCCCAACATAAGTCTTAGGTCTATTGGAAGAATTCCCAAACATTGTGTCAGATAATGTACTTGAGGGTTTGCCACCAGTGAGGAAGATCAGTCACCACATAGATTTGGTACCAAGAGCTAGTTTACCCAATAAGATAGCCCATAGAATGACTCCTGTAGAAAGTGAGGAGCTAAAAAGACAAGTCCAAGAGCTACTAAAAAAGGACTGATTCAAGAGATCTTGAGCCCATGTGCAGTACCTACAGTACTAGCACCAAATAAGGATGGGGAATGGAGAATGTGTATAGATTCCTGAGCTATTAACAATATCACCATCAAATACAAATTTCCATTGCTGAGGATGGATGGCATTATGGGCTATTTGAGTGGATCTAGGCTAAATTGGGACTTTCTTATTTTTGTCCTCCTTAAGTTTGGTTTTCACCACCAATGGGTTAATTTGATCAAAGAATGCATTTCTAAAGCATGGTTCTCGATTATGGTTAATGTAACAACTGTTGGTTACTTTCAAAGTCATAGAGGAATTCGGCAGGGAGACCCTATCAGCCCCATGTTATTCATCATTGTGGCAGAAGCTTTAGGCAGAACCATAAAAAATACTTGCAGTTCAAGGTTAATATCAGGAATCAAGGCAACATCTCTCACTAGGGTTGTTTCTCACCAACAATTTGTCGATGATACCCTTCTATTGACTAAGGTGTCGGTGGTTGAGGCCAAAAGAATTAAATACATCCTGCAACTCTACGAGGAAACTGTTGGTCAAAAAGTTAATTTCAATAAAAGCAAGTTATATTTCTTGAACACCCCCATTAAGAGGCAAGGAAGTATTGCAAAAATTTTAGGGTGTGATATAGCAAACCTCCCCACTTCGTATATTGGTCTCCCTCTTTTCATTGGTTCTCCGAGAGAGTCAATGTGGGACAGGGTTATTGAAAGAATTAAAAAAAAACTTGCTTGGATGGAAAGGTCATCTTCTATCTCAAGCAGGAAAGCTCACCCTCACTAAGGCCTCTCTTCAGAGCATTCCAGTCTATTTCCTCTCTATTTTCAAAGCCCCTTTGAAGGTTTTCCAAAAAATTGAGAAACTCCAAAAAGAATTTTTATGGACTGGATCAGAGGAGAAAAAAAGGATACACCTTGTAGGATGGACCAAAGTGTGCAGACCCAGGGAAAATGGGGGCTTAGGTCTAAGGAGAATTGCTCATATGAATTTAGATTTACTAGCTAAGCAGGCGTGGCACCTCATTTTTGGTGAAGAAAATGAATGGAAAGCTATCATCAAACGAAAGTATCTTCAAAATATGGAATTTCTAAGTGACTCAGTTCCAATCAAAGGTTCTGCTTTTTGGAAAGAAATTCTCAATTGTAATGAAATCATCAAAAAAGGTTTAATATGGGTTTTAGGCAATGGTGAGAGGATAAATTGTTGGAATGATAGGTGGTCTAAGGATGAACCACTAACACAATATCCTAACTTATCCCGAATTAGAGATATCACGAAAGAACTCATTGGTAGAAAAGTCTCTGATTATATGGTTGAGGACAGAGGCAAAATGAAGTGGAAACAAATAAGAATTCAGGGATTTCAAGAGAAATCAAATGATCTTTGTAACATTCTTGGGCAACATTTTATCCCCATGAGACCCAAGGAAGATCAAGTGACCTGGGCTCCTACAAAAAATGGGTAGTTCACTATTAAATCAGCTTACAAGCTTTTGCTTGATGACGAGGATTTTGTCCTCCAAAAGGACTTAGTTTGGATAAAAAGTTTAATTCCAAAAATTGCAGTCTTTTCATGGCTAGTTATCCAAGGAAGAATTCTAACCATTGATAATATGATGTGTAAAGGTATTTGTATCACTAATCATTGTTATTTGTGCAGGGCTAATTGGGATACCATTTATCACATTTTCCTTGAGTGCCCTTTTTCCTTGACTATCCTAAGTGGGGTTTTTCAGACCTTCAATATTTCTTGGGTTAAACCAACCATCGTACTTGATTTTTTCATCCAGTGGCCTTGCCCCTTTTCAAGCCAAATACTTAGATACATGTGGAAAATTTGTCTCAATCACTATCTTTGGTAGGTGTGGTTAGAAAGGAACCATAGAGTCTTTAATGAGTCTATCCATGATCATCAAACTATCATTGCCAGGATCCTATCCTTTGCCAAAAAGAATGTGAACCTTATTCCTTTTGATAGCCATAAACCTCATCTGTAGGAGACCACGATTGCTCAATATTTAAGCTTAACCTTGTTAGATGAGTTTGTGCCTAGGGTAGTCAACACCAGAGCCAATGTTAAGTGGTCCCCACCTCCTACAGGTTGGTTTAAGCTTAATTTTTATGGAGTGACTAAGGACAATCCTGGCAGATCAGGCACTGGTGGCATTGTGTGAGATCATAATAGGAATATGATGCTTGCATTTTCTGAATATTTAGGAACAAGGACGAACAACGAAGCTGAAGATAGAGCTATATGGAGAGGCCTTCAAATGACTCAAGACTTAGAAGGTAATTTGATCGTAGAAGGAGACTCTATGCATGTTATAAATCTCCTCAATAATTGTAAAACACCTCCTTGGAGGATTAAAACAATTGTTGAAGAGGCTAGGATCCTTTTCTAGGGAAGACAGGATAGAAAAACCCAACATGTCTTTCGGGAAGCTAACAAAGTTGCTGATAAGCTGGCCAATTTGGGTGTCGATGGTGACGGACTTTTCAAATGGGAACACGGTATCCCAAGCGAAGTAGAGGAGCTTATTCAACAAGAATGCCAAGAATGATAGTCAAATTTACCAATAGGGAAGGCACTATAAGTTCGAAGGCTATGAGTATTCCCATATCTTTTTTGAAATGGACTCATAATAAAAATTATTCGAGTTGTTAGTCTTGGTGGATGCTGCTTGGAAATACCACAAAGACTAATAGGGACAGAGACATGTCAGATAACATGGCTCCTAGTCGTCTTAGTAATTTGAGGTTGGTTGATAATCACAGGGCAGGAAAGAAATGACAATATAAGACTTCGAACCAGAGCCACGTGGACCACCAGATAGCCACCGCCATCTAGCCGGCAGGTTCACTTCTCCAAGGCTGATTGGCCAAGATGGGATGTGGTCCCAAAGCATGTCATATACGAAAGAAAGCAATTACCAAAGAATTATTAAGAGTAACTATTAATACAGAGCTTGTGGGAGTTTTTTTTAGTACTCTGCTATGTGTGTCTGCAACTTTTTGTTTCTCCACTATTTCAAGGAAGGGATCTGTGTCTGTTTCTTTTTTTATAATTATGATGCAGGTGTGTTTTCTTAGGGTATACCCAAAATTTTGTATGGGAAGTTTCTTTTTGATAACAGGCTATGTGCCTTACCGGATGTAATGGCTTTGGTGGCATGTAGATTTTACATATATAGGATCCTTAGTAAGGACATGTTCATCAACAACCCTGGGCTGATTTTTGTAAAATGTTTTGGGTCAACCTGTAAAACCCGGTATTAATGCTATAGAATCTTATCTACCAAAAAAAAATGACTTCATAAAAATTTATCTAAAGAGTGGGTACCATCAGATCCATATCAAAGAAGGAGATGAGTCGAATATAGCCTTCAATACTAGATAGGGTTTGTACGAGTGGTTGGTCATGCCATTTGGGTGAACCAATGCACCATGCACATTCATGTGGCTAATGAATGAGGTATTGAAGGAGTTTCTAGGAAAAAAAATTATTGTCTATTTGGATGATATTTTAAGTTTTAGCAAGACTTTGGAGGAGAACCTGCTACATATTCAATGAGTTTTTGAGAAACTGAGGGAGGAGTAGTTGTTGATTAATTTGAAGAAGTGTAGTTTTGTGAAGAAGGAGTTGGTGTATATGGGATTTATCATCTCAGATGAAGGTCTTAAAATGGATCCAGAAAAGGTGAAGGCTATCATTGAATGGCCTACTCCAAGGAGCATTACATAGGTAAGATCATTCCATGGTCTAGCCAGTTTTTACAAAAAAAATTATTAGGAATTTTAGTAGTATTTGTGCACCCCTAATAGATACAATGAAGTGGGATAAGAAGGAGTTTAAGTGGACTTCAGGATCATATAGGATTTTTGATATGTTGAAGAAGAAATTCATAGAGCAACTTGTTTTGGCACTTCTAGATTTTAATATGGTATTTTAGGTAGATTGTGATGCTAGTGGTAGTTCCATAGGAGTTGTATTGAGTCAAGAAGGTAAGCATATTGCCTAATTTAGTGAGAAGCTTAATGAGACTAGGAAAATTTATTTCTTCTATGATCAAAAGTTTTATGTTATAGTTTAGGCTTTGAAGAAGTGGAGACACTAATTTTTGCCAAAATATTTTGTTCTATATACTAATCATCAGGCCTTATAGTATATTAATAGCCAAGGAAAATTAAATTAGAGGCACTTAAAATGGTTTGATTTTTTGCAGAGTTATACCTTTATGTTAAAACACAAGAGTGCAAAGTAAAACAAGTTTGTATATGCCTTAAGTAGAAGGTAGAACTTATTGACAAAAATGAAGGTGGAGGTTATAGGGTTTGATGAACTTAAGAGTTTATACCCTGAAGACCCATATTTTGCAGAGGCTTGGAGAGATTGCTTGGAACCTGTTACCTTGGACATAACTAAATGGTTGGATTTTCTAATCCAAGATTGAATGTTATTCAGAGGAAACCAATTGTGCATTCCAATGAGTTCAATAAGAGAGAATTTGGTCAAGGAGAAGCATAGTGGAGGGTTGGTTGGACACTTTGGTTGAGATAAGACCATTGTCCTCATTAGTGAGAACTACTATTGGCCATAGTTACAACAATATGTGAAGATATTTGTACAAAGTTACAGAGTATGCCAGAGGGCCAAGGGTGTGAGGCAGAACACTAGATCATATCAACCATTACTTGTACTAGAGAAACCATGGAAAGACATCGGCATGGATTTTGTTCTTGGTCTTCCAAGGACATAGAGGGGGAATGACTCCATATTTGTGGTGGTTGATAGGTTTTCAAAGATGGCACATTTCATTCCCTTATAGAAAACTAATGATGCAGTTCATGTTGCAGGGTTGTTTTTTAAAGAGGTGGTACAACTACATGGTATACCAAAGAGTATTATTTTATATAGGGATACCAAGTTTGTTAGGTATTTTTGGAGGACTTTGTGGAAGAATTTGAATACAGATTTAAAATTCAGTTTTGCATACCACCCGCAGACTAATGGATAAACATAGGTGGTGAATAGGAGTTTGGGTAACCTGCTGAGATGTTTAGTAGGAGATAAGCCCAAGGGATGGGATTTAATTTTACCACATGTAGATTTTACATACAACAATTCTGTCAATAGAAGTACTAATAAATCCCCATTCTAGATTGTATATGGGAGCATCCCAAGGAATTATTTTGAGTTGAGGAAGATGGATAGAGGGTAAAATAATAGTGTTGAGGTTGAGGACTTCGTAGAGCACCTAAATAATTTGCATTAGGAGGTAAATAAACATATTAACAAGATGAACAGTAAGTACAAGACAAGGGAAGACTAGAAGTGATAGTTTAAGTAATTCCAAGTGGGAGATGAAGTTATGGTCCACCTGAGAAAATAAAGGTTTCCTGCTAAAACCTATAACAAGCTAAAAATGAAGAAGTTTGGACCATGTAGGATCATAGAGAAATGAGATTCAAGCAATGCATATGAAGTAGAATTGTCGAATGGGATTAACATATCACCTGTATTCAACATTTCTAATTTGGTAGAATATCATGAAGGGGACAATGATGAGGGACCAGTAACAAAAATTTGGGATATTCTAGCATCTACTCTAGAGAAGAAAGAGATAAAAGAAATCCTAGACACCCGCATCGGCATAAGTACAAGGAATAGGCAGTATGAGGAATATATGGTTAAATTGAAGGGTAGGCCTATTGAAGATTTGTCTTGGTTGTCAAATATAGAGGTTGACCACCTTGGTTTTCCTCCAAAAATAGAGAATTGAAGGTCACTTCTCAATTTACCCTGGGTGTTTGATGTAGGAGCATCCAATAGTGTAAGAGTGATCTTGCATCACACAAATTTGTATTTGTTTCATTTTGTTCTAAAGTTTGTTTAGTTGTTTAGAGAATGGATAAATAGACCCAATGCCAAAATAATAGTCCCAATATCATGAGCAGTTTGGGAGATATGTAAATTTTAAGGTCTTATACCCTATCAAAACTAGTGAAAATCCAACTAGAAAAACATGGAGGTCAATTTTGAAGGCCTTAGAAGCTTTTTAAGGGCTGAAATATGGTAATATTGTGTATAAACACAATATTAAGTAGTAAACCCCTTCTAGATCTTTTCGAAAACATAATCCAATAGTCGTTTCGAGCAACGAGCGATGAGTTATGACCTCGGGAAGTTTACCCTTGAAATTCAAATTTTAAATAGATGGTTCTAGGTGGGAAAAGGGAAAATAGGGTAAAAGAGGGGGAATTTCAAATTTGTAATCAGTTGGTCTCTGTAAGCTCCATTCTCCTCAACAAATAATACTAGTAAACTTTGGTGTTTTCTCTATTTTTGTGGATTGATGTGTTTTGTTTTAATGCAACTCTACTTCAAAATCAGCTCATGAACTCTACCAATTCAAAGCTTTATTTTCTACTCAAATGCTGCCTTATATTTTAAGATTTTTAGCCTTTATTTTTCTATCTAAAAATCTGACCTTTGTGGATCTATTCCTCCTTAAAATTTGCTATTCTATGATCCTAAAATTTGTAGCTATGAGTGCTTACCAAATTGTTGCCCTCTTTCTATCCTTAATACATAAATTTTCAGCTTCTAATGCAGCCAATTTGACCTCCATTATGTTGCCCTTATCCCTCTTTAATTTGTTTCTTTATGTCACCTTGATCTTGATATCCTATGACTCTTTAACTTCTGCTATAAAAACAATAATATTCACTTCTGAAAATTGGGCTCCAAGCCTTCAATGGTAATATTCAAGTCTCTTAAATCTTGAGGTCTCTTCTAGCTCCTTTGTCCTTTAACCTCCTTGTTGAATTCTGGCTTCAACCTTGGCCTATTTTTTTGGCCTTCTTCTCAAGAATATGAATGTCTTGAGGTCTTATATAGTCCTTTCCAAAGTTTGGCAAACTTCTTGCAAAATCCTTTTCCCTTTTTGGCTTGTTGCTGGATGATGATAATTGTCTCAAATTCTTCTTTATCTAAAAATTATCCTAGCTAGAAATATTCTCCAATGGGTTTTCTTAGTCTTCTCCTTATTTCTCCTTTCATGTTTACTTGAGGTCTTCTTCTCTTGGGCCTTCAAATTTTGCAACTTCTTGAAATATGCAATAGGACCTTTCTAGTCCTCTATCTTCAATCTAAAGTCCTTTATCTTTCAAATATAGAAGTTCTTATATGAGACCTCTCTCTTGGATCTCTTCCTTGATCTTTAGTCTTTAGTGTGGCTTCTTTAAACTTCTCCTCTCTTCTCCTTGAAATTTTCAATCTACAACTTGTTGCTTTAAGTACTGAATTGATTCCAAAGAAGATATTTTTCCTAGCTCTTGTAGGAAGCTTCTCAACTTTATTTGAATCAAATTTTTGTAAAAAAGTACTAGAAAATGATAATAGAAATTTATTTAAATCTAAAGAAAATAAACTTCACTAGATGATTTATCAATATATTGGAATCAATGCTAATTCCTAGTCTTCACAAGTTTTTTTGCAACTTTGTGGAAAGAATCTAGACAAATAGTAATTTCAAAAATTCTAAAAATGAGATTTCCTATCTCCTATTAATCTCTCTTGTGGCTCTCCCTATATCCTATCAATATACCTAGTGCTTTGATACCACTGTTAGCTTTTGATATTATATATTAAAGTAAATATAACCACAAGAAGTAAAACAAGCATGCAATGTTATAACTATGATAATGGCAATATAGTAAGCTAGTAAATAAATGAGAAACTTTTAAATAAACCATGAAATATTCATTAATGAATGCTCATAAAAATTAGAACTTGTTACAATATGTGGAGATATCAATGCTCCATACAAGTTCTATATTGTATCTACTCTAGTATATCTTATGGTACTCACTCTCTATAGTGCACTCTCTATATCACACACTACTATATGAAGGCCTATATATAATGAGACATGACTCTTGGCCTTCCATATTCCTATGATACTTCATCTTCCTATTCTTAAGGACTCATGTACATGTGGACAACATGCACATTTACATCATTGCATATTCTAGTAATTCTTATGCATTTATTACATTACATAAAGTAAATACTTAAACACTTATCTAAGACAAACTTCTAATCTAAACATGTACCCATTGTGGTACATTGATATGTACCAAATAATGTAATATATTCCAATAGTTCTATGCCCATGGTATTGTAAAATATGTTCTTATGTTGTTGTTATTAAAATTGGATTTTCATCAAGGTCTAGAAGAAGAGAAGATGAACATTATTAAATTAGAGATGATTAATTTTATGTAATAAGGAGATTACTATGCTGGTTTTTTTCTCGTAAGTATTTTCCCATGTGAAATACTATGTTATATATTTATATGTTATCTTCTTATTTTGATTTTGCTTTTAATATTTTCTAGATTTAGTTTATCATAGCTTTTTGCTCTTCAAACATATAATTTACACCACCTTGTGGACTACATAGGATCAATCGATATCCCCTACTAACTGCATAATAGCAGTTGGCACCCCCCTAAAGACTAGATTTCGACAACAGATAGAAGCTCAAAATCAACTGCAAAGTGGTAATGAAGGTAAATCAACCTTTTTGGTAATGTTTTGTATATATTTTGAATTATTTGTAACCCATGTTGAAGTTTTTGTGAGTTTTGAAAATATTTTCTTAGATTTTAGGTTTAATATTTAAAGGCCTCATTGTTATCATTAATTGCCTTTCTTTGAGTTGTGTGTAGGTGTCATAGTATTGGAGCTAGTAATAACAAGTTTAAGGAAAATAAAGCATAATAAATACCACATCAATTCTTTTTTTGTAGCAAGAAACAACCTAGAGAACACCAATTATTTGATGCCTTTAGATAAAACAATACTCTTGTTGTATGCCCCTTTTATGGGCATGTTGTAAAAGCAAAAGCAATATTTTATAATAGAAGTTAATCTTTCTTGTTTATGTATAGTGTTGCTTTCTTCTTAGTATAGATTGGTTAAAGGCTCATGGATCCCTAATCAATTTCCAAGATATATGGATGGACTATACTAACAAGGATAAAAAGAGAGTAAGAGTTCAAAGTGGGCAAGGATCTTTTCAACCCCATTTATTGTTAGCTATGAAACTTAAGAAAGAAATCAAGAAAGGTGGAATGGTATATGTAGTTAAGATATATAATAACATAGATAGTAATGGGAAAGAGAAAATGTTTAAGAAAAATCCAATTTTGAAGAAATTTTTAAACCATCTTAAGCAACAAGTTGATTTGCAATTCATTTTTGCAATGCAATCAAATATCATTGAATAAAACTTCTTTTTTTATATTTAAGATAACAAAACATTATTAAGATAAGAAATAAATTATTACCTTGAAGTCGAATATATATTATAAGCAAATAAGTGTAGTCATAAAAATATTGTAGTTGTATCAGTTCTCTTGTTTGAATGCATAAGTACCAGTAAATAGATGGACAACAAAAATCTTTACACTACCTGACCAATGAAAGAAGATTACCATGTAATAATAACATGTCTCAAAAATAAACTAGAAGGTCACACTATATTCTTTAAATATGCTTCCTTTATTTCATGATGGAGTTCTAACATAAATATTTTTATTCATCTTATCATTCATCACTTTCTATCACAATACCAGGTTTTAAGGAGGAAGTTAGATTCAATGTGTGAAGATATATTCTTGCCTTACATAAGGGAGGTCATATAGTCATAATGGCATCATAAATTAATTAAACAAGGTAGTAAAATATTTTGTATCTTATTGCCCCATACTAATAAAGGGAGAAAAATAATAGTAAGGATAGGATTACATTTTCATCCAGATGGTTATGCAGTATGATTCCCCAAAGTTCTAATTTCTTACCCAAGTAAAAGAGAGGGTACTAAGGATAGATTTACATTTCCATCTATATGGTTATATCTTTATACTTAGGGAGAAATATAGTAAGGATGAGATGATAATTCACCTTATGATTTTGATAGAGTGGATTAGAATATGATTACCCAAAGCTTTGTATCCCTTGAACTTAAAAAAAGGGGGGGGAAATAAAATGGTAAAAAAAATATGATACTAGGATGACTATATTTCTTTTTCTAAATAGGTTTTGAATGTGTCCACAATTGATAAGACCTAGTTTTTTAAACCAAAGTATTAATGGTTGACATTAATTTAATCATATTATCATTTTTCAATCATAGGGACCTCCACAATGATAATAAGGAAAGTAGGACATAGAAATTTATCTCTCTAGAATATTAGAAAGGTTTGTTATGTAACCCATAATTTCTTTTATCAAAGGTCAAGAAAGGCATCAATGTTTTTGTTGAACATCTTGATATTGTGAACAAGTGTTTATATTGACTCAAAAGGATTCATTATCCTACAATCTTATTTAATGGCTTAGCTTAAATAAATAATTAATATGTATATATAAATAAATAACAAATACTAATGAGACATCCCATATTCATAAATATAATAAATAAAATGGGGTCTTTAAAAAATAATACCATGGAATCGTATATTTCATTTCTATGAATAAATTCCTCCTAGTATGTATTTAATAGATGTCAAAAATTCAATCTCGATAAGGAAAGAAAAAATAATAATAATCACACACACAAAAAATATATATATATATATATATATATATATATATATATATATATATATATATATATATATATAAGTTATGAATAAATAATTCATAACCTTATGCATAAATATTAATAAGGAATCTCATTCCAAAAATATAATAAAAAAAAACAATTCCCTCCCTACCTATAGAAAATACATATCCAAAGGTTATATTGGGGGAAGGAAAAACAAAGAAATTAAAATATTTCTATAACATTTTCTTTTGTAATACATTTCTGTAATATACATTTGTAAATACATTTTTCCAGCTAAATTTCGTAATAATTCTCTGTAGTATGTTTTTATGACCTATTCTTGTAGCACATATTCACAACACAATTTTTAAGTATATGTCCACAGTGAATATTCATTAAAATACCATGAATAACTTAAGTCATGTAACTAATAAAATCAAAAGTTAATAAGACTCTATGGGAAATAGTACACACAAAATTCTAATGAAGTGTCAAGAATCTAAAGATCAGGGACATATGTTATCATAGTAGGATGCAAATAAAATAAAATTTTATCTAAAGTAAAGTATCTTTAACGAATGAATTTTTTCAAATGAAAGAAAACAAAATGGCCTTCTATGAGATTAATTATTTTTCCTTTCCAAAATTGCCTCATAAATAAAATAATATATATTAAAAAAATTTAACAAATGTGCAATTTTAAGATCTCAGTGAAATTTAAATTTGATACTGAAGATGTTATAAACATTTTGTTAAATAAAAAGTGAAATAAGCCATTCACCTTTAGTAAAGCCACAATTTATGATACAAGGAAATGATATAGAGGAAACACATAGAAGTTTTTGAGTGAACAACTAGACAAGTGACCTTCATATATGGCATTGGACGTCAAAATTTAAATGTTCATAAATAGGCCATGTGAAGTACAACCTTGTGATATTATTAGAAGTTATCTCTTGGAAAAAGGATATCAAAAGGATTTATTTGAGTAAAAACCTTAACCAACAAAAAGTACAATATGTTAATATGTGCCCATTAAAGTCGAGGACTTCGATTTCACTCAAGTCATGCCCTCACCATGGCCAATAACCTGGCAATCTAGAATAAAGTTTTTTAATGAGATAACTCAAATTTAAAAATTAGAAAGGTGACTTTTGGCCAACCTAAGCCTATTTTTTCATAACCACCCACATATTTTTATGATATATTTTTATGGATATTTGAAATTATAGGATCAAACAAGATTCCTTGGAAATATTTAGGTATTTTTTTGACATAGATGTAGCAATATCATCCATTTCTAGAGGTTATCACCTTCCTCAAAAATAATATACATATGAGGAGTGCAATACATATGGGTTTACACCAAACCATGGATGAAGGTATTGTTGGTGCAAAATCTACCTTTGGTTATGTTTAGCCCAAGACTTTGCCAACATTGAAATACTGGGTTCAAAATAGTTTACTCAGTTTAATTTCTAGAGAAGGTTGGTTCCTTGTTTTTTAGGGAAAAGGATGAGAGTGAAATGCATAAAGAGAGGGAAATATAGTTACTGCTAGGAGCATTTAAATGATACAGGTTAGACAACAACAAAGTAAGTTCAACAACCTTTTGCAGAAAAGCATTTATTCAAACCATAAAAACGGAGTAACTAATCCTCTAGTTTAGATTTAATCAAACACAAGCCTATTGGAACTATTAATTTTAGAGTTAGCATAACTTCAATGCAGAGATTTAGGATAAGAATTAAAGCATTTTCTATTAAACCTAACTTTACATAGCAATTAACAACCTATACATGCTTGATAAGAACAACAGTGAGCCAGAAACCAGAATGGATAATATTTATTTACTTTTCAAAATTTTGTGTACATTACCTTGTAAACATCCAAGAGCCGACCATTTTTTTGGGTCGCTCATCCTATATAGTTTTACATAATAGAAAAAATGAAAGTTGTTACAACAATATACCCGTAAGCTCATTCTGGTAGAGTAGCAGTTAAGAAAGCATGGGATCTTTAACTAGAAGTGGTTAGGATCTTATTATTACTGCAATCCACATTTATCTTCTTTGAGGTATCATGGTCCAACTGTATTTCACTAAACAATGTTGTGCCATCATGAATTTTCCTCTTCGTTCGGTTTTGGGCTCAAAAAATGTTGCACTATCGTGACCTATTCTCTTTACTTAGCTTGGTGGCTCAAAAATGTCATGTTGTCATGACTTTTTCCTTGGACTTGGCTTTCATGTTCAAAACTATCATGTTGTCATGACCTTTTCTCTTCACGTAGCCTCTTGGCTCAAAAATATCATCCCATCATGACTTTTTCCTTGGACTTGACCTTCAGGTTCAAAAATATCGCGTTGTCATGAAATTTTCTCTTTACTTAGCCTCTTGGCTTAAAAATATCACATCATCGCAAATTTTTCTCTTCACTTAGCCTCTTGGCTCAAAAATGTTACGACATCATGACTTTTTCCTTGGACTTGATCTTTAGGTTCAAAAATATCATGTTGTCATGACATTTTCTCTTTACGTAGTATCTTAGCTCAAAAATATCGTGTTGTCACGACCTATTCCTTGGACTTGGTCTTCTTGCTCAAAAATATTGTACCATCGTGACCTTTTCTCTTCACTTGGCATCTGGATTCAAAAATTTTGTACCATTGTGACCTTTTCTCTTTACTTAACCTGGTGGCTCAAAATTGTCATGCCATCGTGACCCTTTTTCTACACTTAGAAAAATTTCAAGAAGACTACTCCTTACTCCCCTTGATGTGGTCATTTTGACCAACATTATTGGCACCTCCTAGGGGAATTCTGCTAGTAGAATTTTAGAATCTAGAGCCTTTATCCATTGGGAAATGGAGTAAAAATACAACAACAAAAAAGGGGAGAAAGGGGAATGATACCAAGAAAAAATATGCTTCTTGCTTTGTATGGTCATTCCTCGGGAGTGTCTTCTTCTATAGATTTATTTGTTTCTTCTTGCCTAGGTGCTACTGCACTACTTTATGAGGATTTTTTAGCCTTATTATGCTTCTCCTTTTCTTGGATAACTTCATTGTAGGTGGCACAGGCCCTTATCCAAGTCTCTTCATCTATATATGAAGTCTCCTTGAAGGTTAGATACAAATATTCTAATTATTCTACCTTATCGTAAGATAGAAATTTCAACTTCATGTACAATTCATGTAAGTAGGAGTTGATTTGGGTGATATCCTAAGCCATACTAAATATTTGTTCTTCCTGGATTGGCTCTTCCTAGCTATCTATCTCTGATTCATCTTCTACAAAAATTTTCTAGGAAGTTTTTAGCTCATCTTCCTCTAATAAGTTTGAATCCTTATCCCAGAAGCTAGGCATGCCATAGTTTTCTACTATGCTTACATATTTTAATATCCCCTTAGCCTCTGAATTGAGTTCTTGCATTATTGTGGCACTTTCTGTTACTACCTTGTGTCTCTCGAAGAAGTTCTTGGCTGCTAGTTTGTATTGGGACCATTTTTCATCCCGAGCTTTGTATCTAAATAGTGCTTGTGTGCTTTCTACTAGGACTTGGATTTTCATTGTTGTGGGTAACCTTGATTTGAGTAGGTTGATTGATGCATCAAATTTATCATCTACCCTACCTAACGTCTCATTTATTTTGATCAAGTATGACAATGTAGGCCTTGCTTTCATGCTCATTTTTTGGATGACCCCGATCATTTCTTTCCTAACTGCTCTAGCCTTTTCCTTGGATAACCCATTGGTCTTATCAGTTCCATGTGATATATACTTCTTAAGGTATTCAACCTATTGGTTCAATAGTTGTATTTGTTCTTAAGTCTTCTATACATTTTCCTTATAAGATATCACTTCATTGAACATTTATTCCTACTTTTTTGCTTCATTCTTTAATGCCCTTTTAATTATCTTTTGCTAATTCAAGGCCTCTTCCAAACATTTTCTCGCCTGCTCAATCGTAAGGTATTTCTCTTTGTAATACTTAGTATTCAATTATATTATCCCCATGTAATATTGAACTTTTTCCCACTCATCCTCCATCGATATCTAAGTGATATATTCAATAGTTATCTCAGATTGATAGTATTTCAAGGTCATTTTCCTTTTGGGATTTTACACCAATGATATTATTTTTAGGGTAGAACGTTGCATACTGATAGGGTCTAAGGCTTTACCTTCCCTAGTGCAAGCCATATCCTTGGAAATTTGAGTGTTTTATGACTTCAACTAGGCAAAAGCATTTAGGGTTGCCTTTTTCAATTTCTTCAGTTTAGCAATTATGGGGTGACTTTCAAAAGAAGATGTAGGAATGGATTACAATTTTGGAAATTTGGTGGTTTAGGGGAAGGGAATGGTGGCTATGGAGGTATCCACATTTGTCAGTTTAGTGAGGGTGTCTATGGGTATAGCTAAAGATGCTTTCAAATCAATTTGGGTTGATGGTGAACATGGTGGAGGCTAATGAATGGAGGGAGAAGGGACATCACCCTAATCTACAAAATGGAGAGGAAAATTCCTTTGGGGATGAGAAGAAGAAGAAAAAGTAGTGAGGTTAATAGGATACATACCTAATTCCTTCTGTGGGTTGAATTGTTATGTTTCTGGTACATTATCAGGAGCTTCAATATAAGTTTCTACTATTATTTTTAGGATAGTATCACCTGTATCCATTGCATATTTTCTTGGGACATACTCTTTACTAGGGGCCTCTCCTATGGGGATAGATTTTTCAATTGTTTCAACCTCTTCTTGGTCATTTGTCTCTTGGTGTTCTGAGTATTGTTCAATACTTTCCCATGTGATTCCTTCTTGGTCCCTTGTTTCCTTTGTTTCTTCATAGTGTGTCTCATTTTGTCTCATTTTATTTTGTTCCCCTTCCTTTATTGATTTTTATTTCCTCTTTATCTCAAATATAGGAGCATCATCATCACCATAATTTGTGTCTAATGTGGAAGGGAGAATGAATTTATGAGATGCCTTCTTTGGGGCTTATCCTTGTTCAACGTTAATCTATTTACCTTTACCCTGGCTAGTTCTAACCTTTTTTATGACAAGAAAAATAGGGATACCATTGCTGCCTAGAGACACTTTATCTATGAGAGTTTCAGACCATGTGGTATGGTGATCATCATACCTCTTGCAAAATTCATGGTCAATTTTTATTCCATACCTGGTGTGCATTTGTATCTGGTACCTCATCTGCCACCAAGCTAGGATTTTTGCATGCATCTAGTCTTTACTCTTCTTACTCATCCTTTTAATAACATTTTCATCTAACTTGTGGCTCAGATCAACATCAGGGTCTCAGTCTACCAGATGGTCATGGAAATCATGCCATGGGGCCAATGGCTATATTTGCTTGACGTGCCATTCTAACGCTTTGTCTTCTTAATTATTTTTGCCCTGTTTGATGCATGAAATAACTTGAAGGGAGTTTGATTGAGGTTGGTCTATTTTTGAGAAAATTTATCCATAGGATCATACTTCCATTTTTGTTGCAACTCAATTAACTTCAAATTCTTTAGGACTCGAGTGATTCGCTCGCGGTCTCTCTTTTTTGAGATTGATACCCCTATAAATTGGAAATGTATGAGGCATGTACCAATCTTGCCAGCACCTATGCCATATTTATAGTTGACATACTCAGTCTAGCTCATATACTCTAGAGTGAAAAATCACTCAGTGACATAATACGATAGTAGTAAGGGCTTCCCTATGAAGCCATACAATCTGATGACTACTCCTTGAGTCAAAATGAATCAATCCCTCTCTTCTGCATGAATGTGATGCAAGATATACCACATATTTTGGGGAATTCTTGGCATAGTGCCATACATAATTTTTAATTCATGACCTAAGAACTCCATATTAAACCAGTAGTATGATTTTTCTTTTGAGAGGACCGACGTCCACTCATATACAAGTAATTTATTTCTATTTTAATCCTTAGTTGTGGTAGAGATGAATTGCAAATTCTTCGACTAAAAGAAAAAGAGAAGATAGACTAGGTAATAGGAAAACCTAAAAAATGTTTGGGAGATTTCTTTGTATACTGAATAGGTTTGCATGTATCTGTTGGTCCAGATATGTCAGCCAGTCGAAGTAAAGTGGCATTGTCTTCTTATCTACACATGAAGCATCATAGAAATTAGGGTTTGACATGCACTATGTCACCACAATCTACCATATTTAGATCTATGTGTTAGATTATACCCTTGCTACCATGTCTAGCATGGAGAAAAGCTCCTTTTTCTTGAATTTATATAGGGAAATCAAATATTTTGGTAGGGTTCCTTCGGGAGGAGGTTTTGATAAATGTTCTTACAAAAATAAATTTATGTTGAGGGTAGGGGTATAGAATTTGGTGGAATTGATGGGATCAAAAGGAATAGGATTTACTGTGGGCCTTCTATAACAACTGAAGGTGACCCTAATTGCATCAGTATCAAGGGTAAATATGACCTCACCCCTAGAATTTCTGATAATTATATGCTTTATGTCATAAAATTCCACTATGGCTCTAATCAATTTAGGGCAAGGGTGGATAGGGGTGCAAATATATAAGGAGAGTATAGAGTGGTAGGATAATGTGATTGGGCATGATGACATAACGTTATTTGGTACCCTAGATTCTATGTCTTTTCAAATGTACTCTGGATTCTTCCATGTTACTCTAGTATCAGTTATGTGTGCATCTCGGTCTATGAAACCACTTTTACTCTTAGATAACCTACACTTTTCTTTAGCAGTTGGAGGAGAGGTTGTCATGGTTGCTTTCTATGACTTTGATATATAGAAAATTCCAAGAGGCACTTAGTAGAGCTTGGAGAAGTTTGGGAAAATACGAGAGCACTGCAAGCAAGGAAAAAATTTAGAGAGGATAAAGAAGCGATTAAAAATATTATGTGGCATATGTAGACATGTATGCATGCATCAAGGTGACATGCATTAACTATGGTTGGTGGCACACACCCCATAACTAATTTTGAACATTATCGAATGTTTTATTTTGTGTGCCATCTTCAATAAACCAACTTCCATACATTACCATTTTGTTAGGGCCAATGACATCACTTTACCACTATCCTGGGCTAACAAATTCGCGTCATCTTTGTTCTGGGCTAATAAATTTTTATGGCGATGCTTGAGACATGAGGAATTTAAAATTTCAAAAAAATTGATTTCCTGCCAAAAGGTATGGTCGCCTTGATTTTGACTATTGGACGCAAAAATGTCATGCCATCATGACAATTTTCTTTGAGGTGGCCTTTGGGCATCGAAATATCATGCCATCATGACAATTTTATTTGGAGTGACCATTGGGCACCGAAATATCACATCATCACAACAATTTTTCTTCAGGTGGCCTTTGGGCACCAAAATATCCTAAAATCATGAAAATTTTCCTTCAGGTGGCCTTTGGGCACAAAAATATCTTGAAATCATGAAAATTTTCCTTCAGGTGTCCTTTGGGAACCCAAATGTCATGAAATCATAAAAATTTTATTTGAGGTGGCCTTTGGGGACCAAAATGTTGTGCCATCATGACAATTTTCTTTGAGGTGGCATTTTTGCATCGAAATGTTGTGTCATCATGACAATTTTCTTTGGAGTGGCCATTGGACATTGAAATATCATGAAAATTGACAATTTTCTTTGAGCTAGCCTTTGGATACCGAAATATTGTGTCATCATGATAATTTTCTTTGGAGTGGCCATTGGATGCAAAAATATTATGAAATCATGATAATTTTCTTTGAGGTCGCCTTTGAGCGTCAAAATGTCACAAAATTGTGATAATTTTATTTGAGGTGGTCTCTGGAGGCCAAAATTTCATGCCATCATGACAATTTTCTTTGACGCAACCTTTGGGCACCAAAATATCGTGCCATAATTATAATTTTTCTTAGAATGGCCATTGGATTATGAAATATCATGAAATTGTGACAATTTTCTTTGAGGTGGCCTTTGGGCACCAAAATGTCACACCATCATGACAATTTTTTTTGGAGTGGCCATTGGACATTGAAATATCATGAAATCATGACAATTTTCTTTGAGGTGGCCATTGGATACTGAAATGTTACACCATCACAAAAATTTTCTTTGAGGTGGCCTTTGGGAACCGAAATGTTGCACCATCATGACAATTTTCCTTGGAGTGGTCATTGGACACCGAAATATCATGAAATCATGATAATTTTCTTTGAGGTGGCCTTTGGGTACCGAAATGTCATGCCATCATGATAATTTTCTTTGGAGTGGCCATTGGACACCAAAATGTTACGAAATCACAACAATTTTCTTTGAGGTGGCATTTGGGCACCGAAATGTCGTGCCATCATGACAATTTTCTTTGGAGTAGCCATTGGATGCTAAAATATCATGAAATTCATGAAAATTTTCTTTGAGGTGGCCTTTAGGCACCGAAATGTCACACCATCACAATAATTTTCTTAAGAGTGGCCATTGGATGCCAAAATGTTGTGAAATCATGACAATTTTCTTTGAGGTGGCCTTTGGGCACTGAAATGTTGTGCCATCATGACAATTTTCTTTGGAGTGGCCATTGGATGCCAAAATATCATGAAATCATGATAATTTTCTTTGAGGTGGCCTTTGGAAAGAAAAAAGAACATATTTACATATAATACATACAAAGTAGAGGGAAATCTTTTACTTATAGTACAACTTCATATGGAAGCCATTTATGGGGATGGGTTGAACATGACCCTGTTTGTTTCTCAACCTGAAGAAGTTCTGCTATTTTTCATTGATTACTTCAAAAGGGCCTTCCCATAATGCATCACATTTCTGGTGGTTCCCAGGTTTCACTTTCTTTTTATTCCACATTAGGACCAAGTCTCCTACTTTGGAACTCTTAAGAGTAGCCTTTTTCAAACCATTTCTTCATGGTGACCATATATTTTTGATAATGGTCATAGGATTGTTATTTATGTTCTTTTAATTGTAGGAGTTGAATCAACCTATTTTCCATTGGCTTTGCCTCTTTTGTGACAGTTTTATTGAGCAACTTTAAAGCTGGCATTTCTATGTGTATTGGGAGAACTACTTCTTTACCATAGACTAAAGAGTAGAGAGAGGTGTTTATAGACTTTTTGATAGTTATCCTATCATCCCACAACGCTTGGTTTATCAGAGAATGTCAACTTATCTTATTGTCTTTCAAAGTCTGCTTTAAGATTTAAAGCAAGTTTTTATTCATTGATTTGGCTAGTCCATTTCCTTGTGGGTAATAATTCAAGGATATTTTCAAGTATATCCCATATTTACATATAAAGTCAATAATTTTTATACCTATGAAGTACGTGTTGTTGTTTATGACCAATACGTCTGTGATACCAAATATTGTGATCAAACTCTCCACAAATTCCATCACAATTTTTTGGTATGCTTTCTTAGTGGGTATTGCTTCGGCCCAGTTAGTAAAGTAGTTTGTAGTGATCAGGATGTATTTATCTAGCGAATGAGTTGGACTCTATTATTTCAATGAAATATAACCCCCATTTTTGAAAAGGTTCTTCAACCTGAATGGATTTTAAAGGCATCGAAGCATTTCTATTTCTCCCAATATATCTCTGCACTTCTCAAAGTTTCTTTTTTTGTTTATTAAATTATTTCATTCATACAGGATTTTACAGGTTGACCCAAAACCTGTTTACAAAAGTTAGCCTTATGCTGAGGAACCAAGACTTATGCATACTGAGGATCCTCTATCCTCTAACCTTACTAATATTCCATAACTGGGAACCTCCACACTGGTCAGCCCAACTTAGGCAAGACATAGATGACGAAAAGAAAACAAAGCCCTTATTGGACCCCAAAAACCATAAAATTCCTTTGCACTCCCTGACGATTTCCAAGACAAATACCTCCAACAAAAAAGAACAAATGCTCTACAAAGAACGTAACGTAACACTAGCTAAGATATACATATTCAGTTTTTACAAAATAAAAATTCTAAACAGAGTCAAAACATGGAGGATCCTAGTCCTCCTCTTCTTCATCCTCCTCCTGGTCCTCGTATTTTTTGTCCTCATTATCATCCATATTTGGATTGACCTCCATAATGTTTTTTCTCTGGTAACCCTTATTAAAGAAAACCTTGGTTAACACATCCTGAAGTTCCTACATCTGGTGATTTATGTTGGTCGTCATATTTAGAACAAACCGCTTAAGCACTATGATTGAAGGGTCAAGACCTTCATCCTCAGAATTGATCTCAAGAATTTTGCCACTTTTCTATGTTTGCTTATTCTTTAGTCTCAAGGAAGACCATGTGGTTGGTTCTTCAAGACTTAGTTTCTTCCTCACATGACATCCCTTAACACTCATGTCACCCTCTCTCTTCTTGGCTAGGGATGCATGAATGGTTTTGGGCACATGGGACTATCCTTCCCCCTAGAGATTTCTCTGCGGGTGGTGGGGGAATCATCTTGGGGTAGGGCAGGGGTTTTGGATTGGGGGAGGTGGCAAGCACATATTTATAAATTACCTTGAGGAGGATTTTTTGCATGGGCATAGCATAGCCTTTCTTACTACAACATGAATTTATGGTGTAGTTCAGGGAATTCATCAGGAATTGAGGAATGCTAATAGGGTTCACATCTTGAAAGAAGTTAAAGAAGGTATAATGGAAACTCAATAGAACCTTACCAGGGTCCTCAGTCATAATAAACTCCATTACGTTCTTCATGACCACGTTCCATGGAGTTGGGAGGTCCATCCTTGTCAACCCGTTCTTTGCCTCCTTGAATATATTTGGATTATCCTTGAATTATTTAAGCTCCACCTCCTAGTGGTGCTTCTGCCTATGAATAGACCTCCCTTTGACCGTCTACCCTATTATTACAACAAGAAGATTAATATCGATGAGAAATTCACATCCTCTGATTTCCACCTTACCATCCTCCCAAGACTCCATTACCACCAAAGTGATGTCTTCCTCCACACCAAAAAATAGGTCAAAAAATTGGGTGAATCTTCTATCGGTGAGGATAGCTTGGGAAACCAGCTCCATGACAATCATGCTTGGCTCAATTTAAATCATGTTTTCATTGCACTCTATCAATTTCCTCACTTGGCTTCTAGGATACTCAACACTCATAATTCTCCACGTCCTCTTGCAATTGTGATAAATAGGAAGGTGGTAGCACCTTTGGTTTCCCTTACAATCCATTATCACATCCTTGGAGATGGTGCCATCCATGGGAGCATGCCTCCAACCTCCTTTTCCTTGAATTTCCTACCACTTAAGAAAATAAAATGTGCCACCATATCCCACATCAAAGCTAGAAGGATATGTTATCTTTGTAATCATGGAAGAATTTGATAAAGTGTGCCTAGCAGAAAACCAATGCCCCTCAAGAAAAGCAAAAATGCTCTGACCATCATTTGGAAACTTCCACCGCCTCCCTCGAGACCTTCTCCATGCATGAATGTATTTTTTTGAGAACATGCCCACTACATCATAGTTCTGACTCTAATTTTTTTTATTTGACCAACTGGTCGTACTCAAGATCTTGGCATTTTCCAATTGAAGTGCAACTAATAAAATAGCCTTTCTATTTTGGACCTGATTCCAATACCTAGTGGGACTCCCAATGGGGCACGTGATCAAAATTTGCTCACCTTTGATCCACGTGAACCCAGTCATAGTTTTTCAAATTGGATTATTTTCTCCATGTCACGTGGGACCCCTTGTGTCCACGTAACGAGCCCTTCAACCTCTACATTGATGTTAGCCAACCTATCAGATGCCTTGTTGGCTTTGCAAAAAGCATGTTGAGCTACTCTTTCTTCCCGAGATTCAAAAAGGATCCTTGCTTTGTTGATGTGGGAATCGATACCCCAAGGAGGTTTCCTTTCATTTTTAAGGAGGTTGATGATATTTAAAGAATCCCCTTCCACTATGCATTTACCTTGGATCTCCTGCATCAACTGCAATCCTCTCCAGAGTTCCCTGGCTTCAGCTTCATTATTTGTCTTGGTTCCAAGGTATTCTGATAATGCTAGGACTATCTGACCTTGATTATCTCTAACCATACCTCCAGCCCCTACTCTTCCAGGATTATCCTTAGCTACCCCATAAAAGTTGAGTTTGAGCCAATCCATTGGGGGGGTTCCACTTAGTCTCCAATCTAGGATTTGGCTTGCTAACACCCAAGATTTCATCTAAAGTAATATTTAAGGATTGGGCAAGGTGTTTCTCCCTATATGGGATAGATTGAGGCCCAGGGGGAAAAATACTAAGGTTTTCTTTAGCAAAGGCCATAATTTTATTAATAACTGACACCGGGTCATGTTTGGACTCATTGAATGCTCTATGGTTCCTTTCTAACCATATTTTCTAGAGGAAGTGATGAAGGTAAATCTTCCATAGGAACCTAAGTTGTAGGCTAACAAAAGGACTAGGCCATTGCTGGAAGAGCTCATAAACCATGGTTGGCTTAACCCAAGATATATTAAAGGCTTGGAAAACTCCTTTAAGAATGGTGATGGACCAAGGACATTCTAGAAAAGTGTGGTGAATTGATTCCTAGCTTGCCCTGCACAAATAACAACGATTAGGCACAATCATTCCTTTTCTTATCATATTATCTATGGTTAGAATTTTTCCTTGTATTACAACCCATGCAAAGTGGGCCAGTTTGGAAATCAGCTTGTTGATCCACACCAAATTGGTTTGTATCGGAGGATCCTCAGGGTCAAGTAATAAATTATAGGTATATTTGACTGTGAATTCCTCACTTTAAGTCACTACCCACCTCAAGTGATCCTATAAGTCTCTTATGGATATGAATTGCTGAGATATAATATATTCCAACTCCTTGGATTCGGCTTCCAGCCCTTGAGCCTTGATGGGTTTTCACCCGAGGATGCCCCTTTCCTGCCTCAAAAAATCTACCACCTGAGTCTCAAAGCTATCATCAGTATATTGTTTAAGCCTCACTAAAATGGGGTCCAGAGCAAGAGCCTCCTCCCTGGCCCATATATCATCCCAAAACTTGATCTTCATGTCGTTGCCTACTATCCATATCATACCTTTTTTACTATATCTCATCTTTCCAAGATGGCTTTCTAGAAGGCCTATCCTCTCATTGGGATGGAGGTATTCAGAAAGTCAATTCCTTGGAGGTATTTTCTCTTTACAATAGTTTTCAATTCATTCTCCACATTCATGATGAGATGCCATGCTTGTTTGGAAAGAAGCATTGTATTGAGGTGGGATACTTTCCTCAGGCCCAAGCCTCCACTTTCTTTGGGGTGGCACACCTTGATCCAACCTACAAGGTGGATCCTATGCTTACCTTCTATCCCTGACCACAAAAAATTCTTTTGTAGCTGCTCAATTTTTTGAAACACGCATGCCAAGGCCTTGAACATAGATAAAAAGTAAACTGGAATGCTTTGGAGTGAAGCCATGGTTAGAGTTGCTTTGCCTGCTTGTGATAGCAAGTGACCTTTCCATCCAACCAATTTTTTCTAAATTATTTCCACCACATTGTTCCACATTGATTCCACTAGAGCCCCTGTGAAGAGAGGGAGACCAAGGTACAAATTCGGAAAAGTGGATATGGAACACCCCAGTATCCTTGCAATATTGGTTTGCCTTGGGATAGGGGTATTGAGGAAATAAATCTTACTTTTATTGAAGTTAACCTTCTATCCAGCTACTTCCTCATACAATTTTAATATGTGTTTAATTCTTCTAGCCTCTTCGATCGATGTCAAAGTTAGCATTAGAGTATCATCCACAAATTGTTGATGGGTGACTAGGGTTGTTTGGGACATGGCTTTGATGCCAGATATGAGCCCTACGGCACAAGCAACTTTGATAGTCCTTCCTAGGGCTTTAGCCACAATGATGAAAAGCATGGGACTTATAGGATCCCCTTATCTGAGGCCTCTACAACTTTGGAAATACCCAACTAGAGCTCCATTGACCAGAATAAATAACCAGGGCTTATGGATGCATCCTCATATAATCTTAACCCACAAGGGGTGGAATCCAAATTTGATCAACAAAGCCTCTAGGAATTCCTAATTAATACGGTCGTAGGCTTTGCTCATGTCAAGCTTTAGAGAAAAGTATGCCTTCTTTGTTTGATTAGATGAATGAAGAGCTTCATGGACAGTGATAACCCCATCAAGGATAGATCTTCCTTGTACCAAACTGCCTTGGAATTGGTCAATGATGAGGGGCAGAATTACTTTCATCCTATTAGCAATCACTTTAGTGAGGATTTTATAGGACACATTACATAGGCTCACAGGTCTGAAGTCAACCATGGTTTTAGGGGCTGGTCCTTTCGATATCAGGGCTATGAACATGGAGTTATAGCTTTTAGGAATGTGTTTGGATGACTGGAATTCCCGAATAGGTAGGCAACACATCAGCCCCCATAGTATCCTAGTAATTTTGGAAGAATCGAGGTGAGAATCCATCCAGTCCTAGGGTCTTGTCTAAATCCATTGAGAACAGGGATGATCTAATTTCCTCATATGAGAAGGGAGAAATGAGTTTTCCATTAATGTCATTATCAATGGCTTGAGGAATAAATTGTAGGAGGGAATATCTTATTGTAGTCTAGCATTAGGTCTCCTCTCCTAGGAGGGAACTGAAGTACACCACTACTTCATATTTGATTTCATGAACATATTGGATGGTTGATCCATCTTCTTTAGTCAGTTCTCTAATTTTATTGTTGCTTATATTTCTTAGGGTGGTCACATGGAAAAAATTATATTTAGAGTCACCATATTTGAGCCATAATGCTCTTGATTTTTGCCTCCAATACATCTCCTCATAGGACACAATGTTGTGGTACCCAGTTAGCAAAGGTTTCTCCTCTATTATGATTGCCTCATCACACATACCATTTTGAATGATGTTTTTGATGGCTCTCAACCTATCACTCACCACTATCATTTTCACGAACAGGTTTCTAAATACCTCCTTGTTCCATGTTTTGAGGTTGTCTTTCACCATCCTTAGTTTTTGGGAGAGTTTGAATGAGGGACTACCTTGAAAATTTTGCTTCCACCATTGGTTAATTATTTCCTTGAGGTAATTATGCTTAGTCCACATTTCCTCGAACTGAAAAGGCTTCTTAAGGCATAAGTCTTGGGGAACCTCAAGTAGGATGGGGCTGTGATCAAAGGAAATCTTGGGAAGATATTGTAGGGATGAGTCCCCAAAAGCTGAAATTACCCCTTTTGATAAGAGGAACCTGTCCAACCTGTCAATTGATTTCCCACCCGGATATTTCTCCAAGATAACTTAGCTCCTTTCAAATTAACATCCATTAATTCATTTGAGTTGACAAACATATTGAAATCTTCCATACTTCTATAGGGCAGGCCAGATCCTCCTTTTTTATCTGACGGGTATAAGGGCATATTAAAATCTCCCGCTATCACCCAAGGGATGTCATGGAAAGCCTCGTTCAAGTGGATTAGATACTCCCATAGTGAAGATCTATCTTGCACAGTATTAGTGACATACACATTTGATGTGATCCATGACCTATTGTTGTCCACATCATAAAAGAGGATGCTTAAGACCCTATCCTCTGCCTGAATGACATTACCTTCCATTTTTTTTGAATCCCACATGATCATGAGTCCTCCAAAATTTCCTCTCGCTTGCTTGAAATCCATTTCCCTGTGCTTCCATATTCTGCTTGCTATTGCTTTTGATTGGCTTTCATATGTTTTTGTTTCTTGTAGTAAAAATATTGTAGGGTTGATTGTTCTCCTTAATGACTTGACCATCCTTTGTTTGATTGGGCCATTAAGGCCTATCACATTCCATGAGAGGATCTTCATTTAGATTGCTTTGAGTTTTTCCTTCTCCCCCTTACTAGATGTGGAGGAGATTTATTATTTTTGCTATCATCCTGACTTGTGATAACTTGTTGTAAAAGTGTTCGTTGTTTTCCATTTGCTATTTCATTGTCAATATTGAGTTTGTAATGTTCAACCTCTAATATTCGTCCTCTCTTGTTTTTGCTCCCAAAATCGATCGACGATTTCATTGAGCTTCTATTCTATTTTGGACTGAACTTTAGGGGAATGATTTTATTGCAGGATGGGGCTAGATCCCCCAGTATTCCTTTTGGTGCTTATTATATCTATGCTTGTGTCTACTCCCTCCAATTTCTACCTATACTCTCCTAGGTTCTAGGACATGTAGTAAATGCTATTCAGACCTTGTTACATGGCCTTATAAGGTCCTAATTTCGATGGAGATTCTAGGTTTTTAGGCCAATCTATTCGAAGATCATTGACCTTCACATTGGCCTCATCTGAATCCCCATTGACTAAAATTTTAAACATATTGGAACTGAGAATTTTAAGACTTACTTGATCTTTCTTTTTGGTCTATTGCTTTCCTTTCTCCTTTTTCTTGACTTGAGCCTGTTGCTCTGTGTGGTTTTGGTAATTATCACCCTACCTATAAACTCCTTTGCCTAGTGGGACCCGAGGTCCTTGGTTTCTGGTATGATCTCTTTTGTTTAACCCTCTTAGCTCTGATTTCTTTTGACCTTCTTTTTTGATGGCCAAACTTGGACATTGATTTCTGAGGTGACCCTGGGTTTTTCATTTGGTACAAAATGTTGGTTTATTATCGTACTCAACAGGTTGCTTCCTTAGATATTCCCCATAGCCCAGATCAACATAGGTTGGGAGCTTCGAGTCGAGGTTTGCATTTACACATATTCTTTCCTGAGTCATTCTTGACCTTGCCATAGTGGAGTGGTCAATAGCTACCAGCTCCCCTATTGTTTTGGTGATTCCTCTAAGCTAGTACTCATGAAAGGATTGAGTCGGTAAATTTGAAAGGCAAATCTAGATGGGGACCGTGTTAATATTTTGGGTTTCAAAGTTAAAACCCTCACCTCGATGTTTGAGGAAGAGGCTAAACCGACCTAAGAACCAAGGTCCTTATGTTAGGATGTGCTCCGTATCTTCCTTATTATTGATTCGTATAGTGAAAAAACCCCTGGTAAGTGCCACAATCTCCATATTGCTTGTAGTTTTCTATTTGGTCGAAGCCCATATCCTTATAGTATCTATATCAAGCCTTCCTCCAAGGAACTTCCCTACTAGAGAATGATTCTCCAAAGACAAAAATCCATCCATTATGTTTGCTGGAGCTATTATTCTATTTTTTTTTGGGATGAGGGGTGGGAAAGACTTAAAGAAGTTACCCCTTTTGCATTTTAGGGTTTCTAAAAATGACCATCCTTTTTTGGGCCCTACAAAACCTTCCTGGGTCCCTTTGTCAGGATCTTTGTCGGGAGGGTCGGTCCCTCTAACCGTGCCCACTTGCTCAGAGATCACATCTTGTTCGTCCTCTGCCATGGTTCCTCCATATGGATCCTCACCTATTGCTTTCTCAAGGTTCCCACCATCCACCGTTGTGCCTCCACTTCTCCTCTGTTGCTCCTCCATTCCTCTTACACTTCTCACAGTTTCTTGTTCCCCTAAAGGTATCTAAAAAAATGGTTGGTCAATAACACCTAGTCCTTGTGATATTTAAAACATTGGTTCTTCCTGAGTAGTGTCCTCCTGATGGGCCCCCATGGAATTCATCCAAGATCTTATGTTTTTTGATCATCCTTTATACACCAAAGCAATACTCCATCCAAAAAAAATTTGTACAACCCTTCAGGTCATAGGATGTATTTCAAATTCTAGATCCTATATCTTCTTCTTTGTGAAGCGTTCAAACTTGCTAGAAAATTTCCAATCTAGAAGTACCTAATTAATTCATCAACCCAATCAAGCTCATATAAAGTTTGATCATCCTCTAAGGAAGCTTCTTGAGTTTGGCAAGCTATGTATTCTGATGAGGCTTACTTGGCAAGTTCTTGAAATAATACTATGCCTCTTACTAGCTTGGTTGAATGTATCTCAACATCGTATTCTTATATCTTTGACACCCAAAATTTTTTTTTATCACCAAGTTTACCCTGAATGATGAAATTACTAACATCAGGGTGGACCATATAAACTATGATCCTACTCTATCAAAGAAAACACATGAACTTTCTAAAGACTTCATTATTACATAAATTGTTTTCTATGAAGTTGTACTTCCATTCATATTCTTGCATAGTCTAACTTAGGAATTCTATAGGTATCTCTTTGCTGTCAGGTCCTTTCTAAGTGAGTACTGCGATGTAGCTCTCTTGTTTACCTACAACATACAAGAAAAAACCACTATAATAGTCTGGGTTTACTATGATGGGAGCTTGGGCTATCTATTCCTTTATTTGTTGTAAATCATGTTTCCTTAACTCTACCAACTTGAATTCAACATATTTTTTCAACAATTTGGTCATGGGTTTGACAATTTATGCAAAATATTCTATGAATTTGCATGCAAAGTTGATTTAGTTGAATAAGGATTGCAAGCCTTTTTTTTTTCGAGTGCACAGGGATTTCTAGCAGTGCTTTCACCCTGTTAAGGTCTATAGCTAGCCTAGCCTTAAAAATGACATGACCTATTAATATCCCTTCTTCCATAGTGAAAATATATTTCTTTGGGTTTAAAGAGATGTTGAACTCCCTACATATCTCAAACATGCTTTTAATATATTTGATGTGGTCTTCCTTTCTATGATAGAACATTTTCATATCATCTAGATATATCACTATAATCCTATTGACAAGTTCCCCAAAGGTTATGTTTATTACTCTTTGAAAGGTTACCTTGACATTGGATAACCCAAAAGGTATCCTCAATGTCCCCTACTTGGTGGTGAATGCAGTCTTGAACTTATCTTCATCCTTGACCTATACTTGATTGTACCTAGATAACCCATCCAAGAGTGAAAATATTTCTACTTCTACTACTATATGCAGAGTCTGGTCGATCTAATGGAGAGGATAATGATATTTTAACAAAGCCTTCTTCAGGTTACATAAGTTGACGTACAACCTAATATATCCATTTTTCTTTCTAACTTGGACTAAGTTAGCTACCCAAGTAGAATGCTTGATTGGGTAGACAATATTGTCTTCAAGTAATTTACTAGTTCCTACTTCATTAGAGCTTCGATCTTTGGATTCATCGGTCTTTGCCTTTGTTGAAAGAGTTTTGCATCTTCTTCAAGTTCAATTGTATGTTGGATGGTATCTTTAGAGTAGAATTTAATGTAACCATAAGTCCACGCTATGATGTCGGTAAATTCCTTGCATAATCCCCAAATTAGGTCTAGTTATTATTTTTTAGTATTTACTCCTACTTTAATGGATTTATCGGGTTCCATTTGAGATTCTTTGTACCTATGCTTGTCAAATTTCATTTTATGGCTAGTTGAACTATTGTTGTTATCAAATATTATTTCGAGGGTGATCAATACTTTTGGGATATGGTTGTTTTTCAAATTGATCATGCCTACATATTCTTCATCTTTAGACACTCTTTTATTCAAGAAATTCATCTTATGGATGAGAAAGTATACTATTTGTTCATTATTTTCAAATACCTGCTAGAAGGTATCTCTATTTGGCATGGAGTACCTGTAGATTAGTCTAAATATCTTAGACTTTAGAATGACATTGCTGATAGGGTAAAAATGTGCACCTAGTGAAGCCAATAAATCGTCATGAGTGTTCTTTTCCCTTGGAATTTATTTGAGGTTTAAATATTCAAAGGACTCTAGCAATTCCCAAACCTTATTCCTATAAGCCTTCAGGTAGTGCTACTTTCTTACACATTTCTTAATGACCTAGTTTACTATTAGTTCATAGTATCCAAATATTTGAAGCTATTTGATACCCATATTTTTAGCTTTATTAAGGCCTAAGTAAATCGCTTCATATTTTTCTACATCAAATATTTCATACACATTTCTTTTTGTTGAGGTTATCTTATTCATCAGAGATTTCATGGATGCTTGCAGATATTGTAAAGCTACAAGTTGATTATCATGGGTTGATGGTACTATCGCCATAGAGAGTGCAAGAATGGCATGACGCATTAGTGAAGTGAGAGGTTCCTATGTTACTAGATATTGGGCTGCCCAATCCATTTGGTAAGACTTGTATTAGAAGTGGAGGTGGGATTTGGGAAAGTAGTATTTGATGCTTGTGGTAGATCTAGGAAAATAGGCATTATAATATTTGCAGGGAACCTTCCAATAGCAATTAAATCTCTTTCTACTTTCTAGGCTTCTTGGTAAATCTCTAGGAAGGTAAATACTTGGGACTACCTAATAGCCATACTTATATCTAAGTTGAAAGCCCTTAGATAATAATACATTGATTTTTCATCCATTGGCCTCAAACCATCAGGTACTCTCTACCAAGTTTGATTGAATCTAATATTAAAGTTGATGATTTCCTTTTGAGGGTGCTTCTAGATGATGGTAAACTAATTTAGTAGGAAGAATGTGTCAGCATGTTCATTGAATTCTTCCACTAGTTTATCGACAAGTTGGACCCAAGTAGATATAGTTTGATTTCCAAGAACTCTATACCAATACAACATTTTTTTATTTCAAGGAAATGACTAGCAATCTTATCATAACATATTTAGTGATGTTTTTAGACACTAAAATATGGTTAACCCGATTAAGCATCCACAAAAAATGACTTAATTGACACCATATGGCCCCTTGGGCAGCCCTTAGAAGGTACACAGTGATTCTAGCCACTTCGAAAGAGGTTTTGGAGGCTTATGGCCCAATTTTATGAGGGTTTGGCCAAAAATTCACCATCGTCCCACCTTGGTATGGTGGAAAATTCCCACCGTCCCACCTTGGGATGGTGGTGAGCCATCGTCCCAAGGTGGGATGGTGAGCAAGTTTGACCCAAAAAAAGTCAAATCTGGGACAAATGGCATCCAAAAACTACCATTTACCCCGATTAGAGGGTACTGCATCCTTATGACATGCTTCATAATTGAGGCTAAAAAGGGAGATTCCCTTCCCATTCCAATGCATGCCTCTTGTTTGACAAATGGTGCCTCCTGCCATGCATGCCCTTGCATGCCCTTTTGCACATGAGCCCATTTGGGCTATAAAATGGGTACAATGTCCACACAAAACACACATATAATATATAGAGGAGTTCTAGGATATGCAACAGAGTGCTTCCAAGATTTCCCCTCACTTTATTGTGCTCTCTTGCCCTCGGAATCTCTTCTTAGCGATGGAGGTTACCGGGTGACTTCAAGAGGGTCCTTTGAGCATAACTTTTCCATATGGGTGAATTTCTTCACAAAATTTGATGAAAAGACCCCTTATACTATTTAGGATAATTCCATAGTGGTATTGGTAGTAAAAAGTGTGCAGGATTGGTTGGTATCCCCTACCAGGGTGCCCTCCAATTAGTTGCAGTCACCACTGTCCCTCCCCGGGATGAGGATAAATACTTGAAAATTTTATTTACTATTTTTAGTATTATTCTAGACTATAATATTATTCTTAAGTTCAAATTTCATGCAATTTGGAGTTAAATTGGTCGAGATATCGTATTTTTAAGGTTTTGTAGGTTCGTAGGGCCCATCCGAGCACCCCAGTCGCATGCAAGTGGATCTGCACCTCATTTTGTAAATATAACCACATGGGTTGTCTTTAAATGTTTATTTATGCATTTTATCCTAATTTCATGTGTTTTGTACATGTTTAGGTGCTAAAATTGTTTGTCTTCGTCTTCGTAGGTTGCAAGTGGGTGGCACAAAATAGAGGGGTCTACGGATGCAATTTCAAATATTTTTTTGGTTATATCCCCCCAAAACCTCTTATGTAACATCCCCATAAATGTTCAAGTCATTATGAGTTGATTTGATATATTTTTAATGTATATGCCTTTTTGTGCCTGTGGGTATTGCATGTTTTCCTTCACACGCTCTTGCTATTTGACCCTTTTTGCTTACTTGTGTGTAGGTGCAGGTTCCTATAAAGCATTGGGAAGGAATATCATACATCATAGATTAAATATACAAGCAGCAGTGGCATTGGTCCACCCACCTCGATTGTGGGGTACGAGGAAAGGTACTGGATGTGCACCCAAATTTCTTGGAGGATTTGATCCTTTGCCACCCAAAATTTGTAACAATTGTATCACATTTGAGCCCTTAAGGGGAATTCTATGTAACCTTTGATTTTATCCACCAAATTAATAATAAAGAGACTTGTTTCATTTCATTCCTTATTGTTTGGTATTGCTTCATTTTCACATGCATGCTTCCATTTGATGCTCATAAGTGAGATATGATAGATACATATATTTTTATTCATAATTAGGTGCACCTATTTTACCTAATTTAGTGGAAATCATGGTGGGACCCTTGTCCCTTGTGCTTTGGGTGAAAATTTGACCTCATTTTTGCAATTTTTCCCTTTTTATGTTGTAGGTGCTCCCCTCCCCACCCTGGAACTTTTGTAGAACCTTTATCTAGCTCACCATGGGATGATGGCTTCACTGTATCACCCTAGGATTTTTGTAAGGCTTCTAATCGTCCCACCCTAGAGCATTGAAGAAACAGAGAATTTTTTTCTCGAAAACCTAGAATTTGGAGGTCTCAATACTGATAAGATGAGTGCCTAAACCCTCTATTTTTTGTTGCATTTTTAGAGACTGTAAAAATTGATTTTTATTACATCATTTGTTTGCATATAAAGGTTTAAAGTCATTTTTTACTTTTATTATAACATAAAGAAAAAAAAGGAAGAAGAAAAATTGAAAGAAACTTTAAGTAGCGATGCATATTTATGGCTTGATTGCTTGTGGCTTACCCAATGGGTAGGTTAGCATTTAGGGCTTAAATCTATAAGTGACATTTGTAGGTTCCTTTTATCCTAGATTTTTGAAATTAAAACACACCTATTGCATGCAATTAGTAAATTATCAGTGAATGCTTTGTTGCTTCCTTTCTTTGGATTAAAAGGAACCACACACACTTGCACGTTCCACTATAACATTGGTAAGGTTGGATTTCATCACCAACCCCCAATTTAGACTGGTGATGTTGGATTTCACCTCCTTCCACTAGCTTGCCCTCTAGATTCCTTAGATAGAATATGGCACTCTCTCAAGATGTAATGGGTCACTAATGTTCAAACTACCTCCCATTTTTGGAAATATTGTTTCAGAGTGGAAGAGCTAGGCAAACCCCCCACTAGGATTTAAGCGGTGTACCCTAGACTCTTTTTAGAAATCATGTTTGGAACTAGTGTTCCTAGTCACCACTTTGGTTGAGTTCCCTCATTATAATTCTACAACAAGAGAAAATAACAACAAATCTAAACACACCACACAGCTTAGGGATTCACATATAAAACTTAAAGGAGATAATCACATTGTTTGCTTGTGTGCTTCTTTGATAATTTGATTGTGTGTTCTTAAGATTTAAAAGAGATAATCATATACATCCAATCCTTAAAAAATATAATCATATTGTCTGCTTTGTGTGTTTCTTTGTTATCTGGTACCAAAACCTAACCTTAATTTTTCAAAAAATAGGGTTTCAAAAAAAATATCTACTTTTTTATTTTGCATCCAATGGATTGAGAATCGTGTAAATCAGAGCTATAACAAAAAAGTTATTTTGGTTTTATGATTATTCTATTTTCAAAGCCAAAAATAGAGAAAAAATGCACTAAAATGGTCATATAATGTACTATACAAATCCAAAGCTTGCCATTTTGTTTTTTTCTTAGTTAGACTCTTTTGCACCTCTCCCTGAAATTTTGAGTCCTAACTCTTCATGGTTCAAAATTTCCCAAAAAATCCCAAAAGTGGCATTTCCTTACATGCCCCGGTTGGCCAAATATTCCAAAAATACAATTTTTTGATCCAAAAAGCAAATTTTGGAGACCTAGCCCATTATGATCAACTCATCGCACTGATCATTTTGATATATAACACTTATAGATTTTTTTGGAAGTCAAAATTTTCTTTAGTGTTGGTTTCCTTCAAGGTTTGCCTAGTCAACACATTATGAAAACTATGCATGGTCAAGCTTGATCATGAGCTAGTAAAGTAGAAAAATTTAGGAGAGGCCTTGAGCACCATCATTATAGGTATGAGGATATACTCACTCCTGTATGGATCCCTAATAGTAGTCAACCTCGCTATTCTCTTGAGGATCTTATCATTCCTGCACGACACCTTGAAAGTCGTTGTGAGGTCCACTCCTCACACAGAAGACCCAACCACAAAAATACCTCTACCAAGCGAACATCAATGGGTTATCCACATGATCAAGTGGATTATTTGGTTAACCAACACCGATTCTAGTCCCAAACATAGTCACCCTTCCAAGAGGCCTAGTAGGGAGGTCTACACTCCCTCTACATCATGGTCTTCACCACCTAGAACTCACATCCAACAAGTGTTAGCAACCCAGAGTAGTCATGTACGAAGTTTGCATGCACCATCAGCCAAAGTGACCATGAGCAAGCTTCTACTACAGTCCTCCAAAAATTAGGAACCTTTCATGAGGGTCTTGGATTCCATGGAGGTACAACATCATGACTCTAATGCTTTCACCAACTTTATGGAATACATACAAATGTACAAGAATCCTATTATATCCTTTCAAAATCATGAGGTCAAACCCATTCCTACCAGTTCACGAGATCCTGTTCTGCACATAATTGCAAGCATCAATAGGATCCCCTATACGCGAGTACTGGTTGATATAGGTTCCTCAATAAACATTATTACCACAACTTCACTAAAGCAGCTCAACCTCCCACCCTTGTGCATTGCACCATCCAAGTTCACCTTGCAAGCATTCAACGATGCTTTATCCTCCACTATGGGCACAATAATCCTACTTGTTGAAGTTGGAAAAAAGACTATGCCTACTGTTAGGATCCTCAATCCTAACATTATTAGTTAGTATTAGTTATTATTATTAATCATTTAATTATTATATTATTAACTTATACAGTGAACCATCACAACCCTTCATAATGTGAACCATCACGTCTCTTCATACGTGAACCATCATGTCTATTCACCAATGTAGCTTTAGGGTAGATATATATATTAGGTTGGCCATCCATATCAAATCATCCAAGAAGAATAATAATAAGCATAGATTCTAAGGAGGGAGCCCCCTATAGTGGCAAAGCAATTACAAGGGAGCCCCCTTTGAGTGGCCTGCGATTACATTTACATTAATTTGTTAATAATTTTATAGTAAGACCTTGGGGTCTTATCATTTGGTATCAGAGCCATGTGGGACCCAGTCATGTGGGAATTGCTCAAATATCTTCATCAAATCACTTCTGTGCATGAGTATCAAACTCGGTTTGAGGATATCATCAAACACAACACAATATTGGATGAATCAATTCTCATCAATGGCTTCATTAGGGGATTAAAAGAGGAAATTAGAATGGAGGTGACAAGGTTCAATCCCTATACCATGATGCAGACCTATGGATTGGAAAAATTAGCTGAAGATAAAATCAATGCACAACAACGATTAGGGAAACCACTTATGGAAAAATTGTTGACCACTTACATCGCTCCCAAACCTATGCATAATGGAAGGGCACAAAGCACTTACACAACCCCAAAATCTAACCAAACTTTACGAATTAAACATCTTATCTTTGAGGATATGAAGGAACGACGAGCAAAAGGACTCTATGATAATTGTGATGAACAATTTGGACCCCACCATAAATGTGCTACACTAACATTGTATTTATTGAAGTAAGTTGATCCCTGTATCTCCATATAGCAAGCAGATAAGGTAGTTGTGTCTGAAGCGACCAGTGCACCTACTCACCACAATACAGATAATGAGTTTGATGTGCAAGAAATGATTGATGTACCAAGCAAGTATGAGGAAAACATACCCAAAGTGATCAATGCTAACCAAAAATGCACTCTACAAGACCTACACATACCTTCCTCACCAATAGTGTGTTCTTTCCATATGACCAAACCTATTTGGAACCAATGCAGAGTGACTAAAAACTCCTTCTTCGTTGGCTCTACCAAGGAACCAAAAAAGGATATGAAATCATTACCATCACTTTTGATGCATCATTTTGAAGTATTTGAGGAACCCCAAGGGTTTCCCTCCCATCGTCATCATGATTTTCCTAAGGAAGATTCTACTATTGTTCTTGGCAACCCCCCACTAATGCTTCATCCTTCTTGATATCCCTGCCTATGAAAGGATGCCATTAAAAGAGTCCAAGAACTTACACAAATCCTTCTTGGAAAACAAAGGACAAAGCTTCTCACTTTGAGCTTTGAGGACAAATCTCTTTTTAAGGAGGGTGGCATGTTAGGATCCTCAATCTGTTAGTCTCACTATGACACTAAGAGGGGGGGTGAATCAGTGTAGCTCTTAAAAACTTAAATCTTCAATTCTTAATGCTGAAACAATGAAAGCTTAAAACTCAATAAAGCAAATATACCAAAAGAGCATCACACAACACAAGATGTACCGAGGTTCACCAGTTTTGGCTACTCCTCAAAATTGACTTTTTGGACTCCCATCCAAATCCAACCTTTGCAAAATATCAATTTTACAATCAATTTACCAACACCCACTGGAAGGAGCACCAACCCCTGATTTATCTGCACCAACAGAAAGGAGCACCAACCCCTGATTTATCTACACCAACAGAAAGGAGCACCAACCCCTGATTTACCAGCACCAACTGGAAGGAGCACCAACCCCTGATGCCAAGCACCAACTTGGACTTATGTTCTGAAACTAGAAGATTGACATAAATATGCCTTCACTTTTACAAGACCCTGACTGGTCTATTGCTTTCTCAACATCGCCTACTCTTCACACAACACACACCCTACTCGCTCGCCTCTCGCGCACCTCTCGCTTTAATCCCGAGCACTCTCACTCTTTTTCAGCAGCACTTTCACTCAATTTCAGTGGCATATAATCCGTCGCCCAGACCTCCTTTTATAACCATATTGTATCTTTGTAACTCTAGTTGTAACTCCTTTCATTTCTCATGCACCACTTGTCAGTTGTAACGCCTTCTAACTGTAACTCCTTTTGTATATATATAGGGTAGGCTTTTTATCAAACACGATGCATGTTACGAATTGACACATATACCCCTACCATGACTGTTCATCTTCTCAGTCATGACTGTTCATATTCTTTTTTGTGCATGCATGCATATTCGATTCTATTTATACGACTGTTCAATTTCTCCTTCTTCGACTGTTCTTTTATTAGCTGCATGATTTTCTTTTGTAACGGCCCCTGTAACTATTGTATAACTTCAGTTAACGGTCACATATCTTATTTCAGTTGGGTTCTCTTCTTAGCTCATGCCAAAGCGACCTGTCACGAAATCGTGACACTTCTGCCTCTTTGTCCTCTTCTCGGCTTGTACCCGTGAAAACACATGTCGTGATATCATGACACTTTCGCCTCCTTGCTACTTTACTTGGTTCATACCCGAAAACACAACATGTCATGATATCGTGACACTTTCACCTCCTTTCTGCTTCTATTTGCTTGTACCTGTGAAAACACAACAGATCACGATATCGCGAAACTTTCGCCTCCTTGCTGCTTTACTTGGTTCATACCCGCAAAAACACATGTCACGATATCGCGACACTTTCACCTCCTTGTTCCTTCTATTTGCTTGTACCCACGAAAACGCGACATGTCACGATATCGTGACACTTTTTCTTTCGTACTCTTCCTTTTTACTTTTGTCACGATATCACGACACTTTTGCCTTCTTACTTTCTCTCTCCTCCTAGAGTCGCGAAAATGCGACATGTCGCGATATCATGACACTTTTTCTCCTTTGCTCTTTCTCTTACCTTCGGGTCACGAAAATGTGACATGTCACGAAATCGTGACACTTTTCCTTCTCTGCCTTCCTACTCTCTTCAAGTCGCAAAAATGCGACATGTCACGAAATCGCGACACTTTTCCTTCTCTGCCTTCCTACTCTTTTCAAGTCATGAAAATGCGACATGTCGCGATATCGTGACACTTTTCATTCTCTGCCTTCCTACACTTTTCAAGTCGTAAAAATGTGACATGTCGCGATATCGCGACACTTTTCCTTCTCAGCCTTCCTGCTCTTTTCAAGTCACGAAAATGTGACATGTCACGATATCGCGACACTTTTTCCTCCTTGCATTTTCTCTTACAACATGTCATGAAATCGTGACACTTTTTCTTTTGTACTCTCTCTTGCAATATGTCGTGAAATCATGACACTTTTTCTACTTGCCTTTTTCTCTTCGAACATGTCACGAAATCGTGACACTTTTTCTTGCTTGTGTCTTCTCCCTGAAAATGTCGTGAAATCGTGACAGTTTTGCTTACTTGCGCTTTCTCTCCGAACATGTCACAAAATCGTGATAGTTTTTCTTGCTTGCACTTTCTCTCCGAACATGTCATGAAATCATGATAGTTTTGCTTGCTTGCGCTTTCTCTCCGAACATGTCACGAAATCATGATAGTTTTGCTTGCTTGCGCTTTCTCTCCGAACATGTCATGAAATCGCAACAATTTTTCTTGCTTGCGCTTTCTCTCCGAACATGTCGTGAAATCGTGAAAGTTTTTCTTTCTTCTCAACATGTCACGATATCGTGATAATTTTTTTTCTCTCAACATGTCGCGATATCGTGACAATTTTCTTTCTTCTCAACATGTCGCGATATCATGACAGTTTTCTTCCTTGTGATTTTCTTTTGATTTTTAGCATATGGGCCATTTTGATCTTTTGGATAATCACTGTACATACTCTAAAAAACCTCTTAACTCTTGTCCACTTGCATCAACCAATCTATCTGAAACTCCTGTCCACTGCATCAACCGATCTGTATGACTATGTTGACAACAATGACAATACTGTTGTTGCACCTTGCTCATCAATCTCCCCCTTTGGAATTGTTGGCAACACGTGCAATTTCCTATAATTCTTCTCCCCCTTTGACAATAATACCAAAGGGCTGCTGCAGACTCCCCCTGAGTCCATGCACAACATTCTCAAGCACACGTTATGACAGTTAGTAAAAATTACAAACATGAGCAAAAAGATAATCAAATATATAAATGCTCCCTCTGTGTACAACACACTGTCACTGCAATATAAACCTCTTCTTCAAGCTTCCCATTCAAAAATGCTGATTTCACATCTGTCAACAAAATTGACAAGTGACTCACACTTGTACCAACTTTTGTCCAACACTGTATCAACACTGCAATTTTACTACCAACTCTGTGCAAGCATCAAACACAGTACCACAATGACATATAGCAATACTACCAATAATGACAACTCTCAATTTAATCACCACCCTTCACGACACTTCCACAAACTACATGAACTAAAAACATACTTTGACAACTATACGACAACTTCCCTGACTACTTGCCTTTCATCCTTAGGTAATCAAACAAATACATAGGAGCATTAAAATGAAACTTCAAGATTGCTCCCCCTGAGGATGTGCTACCTGGAGTTGCTTAGTGCAATAGCGGAGTAATCTCCTTCAGTCCAAGGAGACACGATTTCCTCTCTTCTTTCTTTCTCCAATATTTCTTGAACTTAGGTTGAAGGTTTTCAACTGCATCCCTATTTTGAACCTTTTCATGAACTTGAACATTTCTCTTGGGTGGTTGTCTCTTGTACATCCTTGATGGATGATTATTTTCCTTTCTTTGATGCTCATGATTTCTTCCTTGTCTATGTTGCATTCTTTGCATCTGATGAAATCTACTGTCTTGCCATAGATTAGATACAAAAGTTCTTGGACAAGACCTTGCTATGTGCCCATGACCATTACATTTAAAACATTGCACATGGTGTTCAACAGATGTATTTCTACCAGCATAACTCTTTGATCTATTATTCAATCCACAATACATTGCCTTGTGACCATAAAGGTTGCATCTAAAACAATAGCCATTACAAGCATTATTATGAATAAAGTGAGAGTGATAGAACCTCTTTTGTTGTGGTTGCTTTGTTGTAGATCTCCTTTGAGATTTTCTTCCTTTTGAAGTTTCAACTTCAAACGTTTCTTGCTTTGATCCTTCAGCAGTGGACTTCTTCTTCTCTACAGATTTAGAAGATGAAGGTTGTTCAGCTTCATATCCAAGACCAAGCTTAGACATGGGGTTTCTTTGTTGCCTTATCATTTTATCTAGCAAATTTGTGCTCTTCTCAAATTTGAGATTTGTATTGGCCTCTTCTAGTTGTCTCCTCAATAAAATAATCTCCTCTTCTTGTTTGTCGTAAACATCGCTTTTATCATCCAGGTGTGACTTCAAAGCTTCTTCTATTTTCTTGGATTTCTGAATTTGCAAGAAGAGATCTTCAATATTATCCCCATATTCTTCCAACTTCTTGGACAATATTTTGTTCTTTTTCCTTTCTATACTCAACTCCTCAAGTGCAGCGATCAACTCACCTTCTAGATATACTTCAGCCTTAGCCTCAAGTTTTTTATTACATTCCTATTTTTCCTCTGTTTTTTCTTCTTTGAATGCCATGAAAAGAGCTTCATCTGTTTCTTCTTTAGAATCCTCATCGGAGTTGTCTTCTGATGAACTGACATTCTTGGAGATGAAACTTTTCTTCCTGAAGTTGTTGTTTCTAAAATTTGGTTTTTTCTTCTAGTCACTTCTTTCTTGGTGCGATCCTTCATCACTTTCGTCCTTCTCATTAAGTGGACATTTAGCTACAACATGCCCAATGCCTCCACATCTGAAACACTTAAATGGTAGCTTTCCTCTGTATTTTCCTTTTCCCCTTATTAGTTTTCGAACAAAGTTTGCTTTCGTTTCATCTGATGTCTCTTCTTCCTCAGATTCTTGTTTTGCTTTTATCTTTTTATGTGCTTTAAAAGCAGCTTCTCTTTTTGTGGGTTTGGTTTTTCCTATTCTCATCTCATATGCAGTAAAAGAACCATGCATCTCATCCATACTAAAAGTATTTAGATCTTTAGCTTCTTCTATTGCTAAAACTTTAGAATCAAATATTTTGGGAAGAGATCTTAGTACCTTTTTCACGATGACAACATCTTCCATTTTCTCATCGAGTCCTCTAATCGCATTAATGATTCCATTAACTCTCAGCATGTATGCCTCTATGTTCTCATCGTCATTCATTTTTAATGCTTCGAACTGAGCTCGATGTGTTTGTAACTTGGCCTCCTTGATCTTATCATCTCCTTCATGAATGCTCCTCAGTTTGTCCCATATTTCTTTTATCGTTTTACAACCCATAATTTTTACTAGTTCACTATCCATTAATCCACACATGATAGCATTATTTGCTTTTGAGTTATTCTCAAACAATTTCTTATCGACAGCATCGGTTGGAGAAGTGGTGGGTATTGTGTATCCACTATCTACCGAATCCCAAATGTCGTATCCCAAAGCACAAAGATATGTCTGCATCCTGAGTCTCCAAAATGTGTAATTAGTTCCATCCAACACTGGTGCTTTGTTTGATGAGAATCCTTCACCACCTGCCATTGTCTCACTTCCAAGATCAACCCTAGCTAATTTAGCCTGACAAGAGAAACTGGCTTTGATACCAATTATTAGTCCGACACTGAGAGGGGGGGTGAATCAGTGTAGCTCTTAAAAACTTAAATCTTCAATTCTTAATGCTGAAACAATGAAAGCTTAAAACTCAATAAAGCAAATATACCAAAAGAGCATCACACAACACAAGATGTACCGAGGTTCACCAATTTTGGCTACTCCTCAAAATTGATTGTTTGGACTCCCATCCAAATCCAGCCTTTGCAAAATATCAATTTTACAATCAATTTACCAGCACCCACTGGAAGGAGCACCAACCCCTGATTTATCTGCACCAACAAAAAGGAGCACCAACCCCCGATTTATCCGCACCAATAGAAAGGAGCACCAACCACCGATTTACCAAGCACCAACTGGAAGGAGCACCAACCCCTGATGCTAAGCACCAACTTGGACTTGTATTCTGAAACTAGAAGATTGACATAAAGATGCCTTCACTTTTACAAGACCCTGACTGGTCTATTGCTTTCTCAACATCACCTACTCTTCACACAACACACACCCTGCTCACTCGCCTCTCATGCGCCTCTCGCTTTAATCTCGAGTGCTCTCACTCTTTTTCAGCAACACTTTCACTCAATTTCAGATGGCATGTAATCCTCCATGTAGACCTCCTTTTATAACCATATTGTATCTTTGTAACTCCAGTTGTAACTCCTTTCATTTCTCATGCACCACTTGTCAGTTGTAATGCCTTCTAACTGTAACTGCTTTTGTATATATATAGGGTAGGCTTTTCGTCAAACACGATGCATGTTATGAATTGACACATATACCCCTACCATGACTGTTCATCTTCTCGGTCATGACTGTTCGTATTATTTTCTGTGCATGCATGCATATTTGATTCTATTTTTATGACTGTTCGATTTCTCCTTCTTCGACTGTTCTTTTATTAGCTGCATGATTTTCTTTTGTAACGGCCCCTATAACTGTTGTATGACTTCAGTTAACGATCACATATCTTATTTTGGCTGGGTTCTCTTCTTAGCTCGTGCCAAAGCGACCTGTCATGAAATCGTGACACTTCTGCCTCTTTGTCCTCTTCTCGGCTTGTACCCGCAAAAACACAACATGTCACGATATCGTGACACTTTTGCCTCCTTGTTGCTTTACTTGGTTCATACCCACGAAAACATAACATGTCACGATATCATGACACTTTTGCCTCCTTACTGCTTGTACCCGTGAAAACACAACATGTCATGATATTGCGACACTTTCGCCTCCTTGCTACTTTACCTGGTTCATACCCGCAAAAACACAACATGTCGTGATATCGTGACACTTTCGCCTCCTTGTTGCTTTTGTTTGCTTGTACCCATGAAAACACATGTCATGATATCGCGACACTTTTGCCTCCGTACTCTTCCTTTTTACTTTTGTCGCGATATCGTGACACTTCTGCCTTCTTACTTTCTCTCTCCTCCTAGAGTCACGAAAATGCGACATGTCGTGATATCGTGACACTTTTTCTCCTTTGCTCTTTCTCTTACCTTCGAGTCGTGAAAATGTGACATGTCATGAAATCGTGACACTTTTCCTTCTCTGCCTTCCTGCTCTTTTCAAGTCGCGAAACTGCGACATGTCACGATATCGTGACACTTTTCCTTCTCTGCCTTCCTGCTCTTTTCAAGTCGTGAAAATGCGACATGTCGCGATATCACGACACTTTTCCTTCTCTGCCTTCTTGCACTTTTCAAGTCATGAAAATGTGACATGTCGCGATATCATGACACTTTTCCTTCTCGGCCTTCCTGCTCTTTTCAAGTCACGAAAATGTGACATGTCGCGATATCGCGACACTTTTTCCTCCTTGCATTTTCTCTTCCAACATGTCACGAAATCGTGACACTTTTTCTTCCGTACTATCTCTCTTGCAATATGTCGCGAAATCGTGACATTTTTTCTACTTGTCTTTTTCACTTCGAACATGTCGCGAAATCGTGATAGTTTTTCTTGCTTGAGCCTTCTCCCCAAACATGTCGCAAAATCGTGACAGTTTTTCTTGCTTGTGCTTTCTCTCCGAACATGTCATGAAATCGTGATAGTTTTTCTTGTTTGTGCTTTCTCTCCGAACATGTCGTGAAATCATGACAATTTTTCTTGCTTGCGCTTTCTCTCCGAACATGTCACGAAATCATGATAGTTTTGCTTGCTTGTGCTTTCTCTCCGAACATGTCGTGAAATCATGATAGTTTTGCTTGCTTGTGCTTTCTCTCCAAACATGTCACGAAATCGTGACAGTTTTTCTTTCTTCTCAACATGTCGCGATATCGAGACAGTTTTTCTTTCACTCAACATGTCATGATATCGCGACAGTTTTCTTTCTTCTTGCGACAGTTTTCTTCCTTGTGATTTTCTTTTGAATTTTATCATATGGACCACTTCAATATTTGGATAATCATTGTACATACTCTGAAGAACCTCTTAACTCCTGTCCACTTGCATCAACCAATCTGTCTAAAACTCCTATCCACTACATCAACCGATCTGTCTGACTGTGTTGACAACAATGACAATACTGTTGCTACACCTTGCTCATCACAATCCTAAAATTATTAGTTAGTATTAGTTAGTATTATTAATCATTTAATTATTATATTATTAACATATAAATTGAACCATCACAACCCTTCATAATGTGAACCATCACGTCTCTTCATACGTGAACCATCATGTCTCTTCACCAACGTAGCTTTAGGGTAGATATATATATTAGGTTGGCCATCCATATCAAATCATCCAAGAAGAAGAATAATAAGCATAGATTCTAAGGAGGGAGCTCCCTATAGTGGCAAAGAGATTACAAGGGAGCTCCCTTTGAGTGGCCTGTGATTACATTTACATTAATTTGTTAATAATTTTATAGTAAGACCTTGGGGTCTTACCACCTACATTGTTCTACATATTGGAGGGTGCAATATAGTACAAAATACTTCTTGTAAGGCTATGGATAAGACACATGGAATGTGTTCCATCTATAGTGCATCAATGCATTAAATACATTGATGAAGGTAAGGTCCATGTGGTCCATGTTGACCCAGACCCCTTCAAGTATTGTGAGCAGGTGGATCATCCACAAAGGCCTACAGTGTCATCCAAGCATTTGGAATCTAAATCCAATGACCTTATTTAGAGTCCAAATTCAACCCCATGGTTAGTCGTGAAGCTACCTTCACCACCGCTAGTACCATCCTCTATATTTTCAAGCAAGGACTAATTAGAAGAGCCAGCTAGAGAAGCACCCATAGCTATCATCAATACACCTATAGAATATATTTTCACTCCTACCAAAAAGGTAGAAGAGTCCACTATTGATATGGGTGAATCAAATCCTAACATACCATCTTCATCCACCATAGTTGAGGACATAATTCAATTGACCTACCTAGAAATCGATGAGTGAATAGTACCCAATGTTGCATTCACACCTATCATCGAGTCGATAAAGGATCTAGGTAGTCCCCCTACAAATTTGCCACCCATTGATAGCATTCTTGATGCACCCTCCAAACATGGGGGCCAAAAAAATAACCTTGGACAAGTTTATGAGGTAGCCATGACTTGTCCAAATGTAAATGCATCTTCTCATGAGTTTGTGGGAATGATCAATGTGATGACAGAGAACCAAAGTCCTCTAAATCCATCTATGCAACTTACGACTCCATCCAACATCCCATCCACACCACAAGAGATACCATTGATGGATTCGGTCACACCTACTCCATATCACTCAACATATCCACAAGATCAAGAGTAGATGTACCCCCTAGACCAAAGTGGGGGTAACCCAACTACCATAGTTGAAAACTCTGAGTTTGAACATGAGCACGAGCTAAATCAAGAATAATAACATGTGGATATAATCACCAACTCCAATCATCATGAAACATCCACATCTGCTCATACATTAGGGACTTTTGATCCACCCTCGATCAATTATCTCCTATCTCCCACATCCAGTTCACCTCCACCACATATATGTTGCCATCCAATTCCCTCAATAGCTATCCAATCATCACCTCCACTAGTACCATAACATATCTTGGATAGGATAGCTAATGTGGAGTTATAAGTGAGTCACCAATAGAATGATTTACAATAGATCATATATCGGTTCATAAGCATTGAGTTAAGGTTGAGTCATCCAAAACCTCAACCCCTTGATTGTCAAGACCAACCCACTCCTGCATAGTCCAATGTTAAGTCTCAAAAAAATTAAGGGCTAAACCAACAATGTCACCATAAGCAATAATTTATGCCCATTAATGAGTCCAGGGACTCTTTATTTGAGTGACTCTACACAACAAAGGCAATTACTTTACCTGAGAGTCTACTTGTTGACCCCTATGCACCTAAGCCCTACAGATATCAAAAATACCTATACTACAAATACCATAGGCAGAAGGGGCATGATGTGCATAGGTGCTTTAAATTCAAAAACTTGGTACAGGATATGTTTGACAAGAACGATCTTCAAATCAACAACCAAGAAATTGACATAGTGCAACATCTATTACCTATAGATGGTAGTCAATAATAGCAACCTAAACAGGTGATTGAGACACATACAACCTTATCACCTCATAAAATGAGTCAACCATGTTCACCTTGTTTAAGGCATCAATGTCATACCTGGACTCTATTATCTAAGCCCATGTCGACTATTTTTCACAACCTACAAGATACAAAGGCAATTGTCTTACCAGATATACCCCTGTTCAACCCAAATAGACCCTGATATAAACTATATAGGTAGGATCATTCTTACCTCTATCATCGAATGAGAGGGCATGACATTAGCACTTGTCATGTTTTTAGATGCAAGGTCCAAGATCTTATTGATGAGGGAGATTTATCCATGAGTGGGTCACTCATTCTACCCCCTCAAGACATTAGCATTACCTAGGATTCCTTACCAAATCAAGGGGGTCAATTCCTATTGCTCCTCCTGGCCAAGTCAATAACATCACATCAATCATAGTAAATATTGGGGGTATACAAGGTATTGCACCTTCCTCCTAAGAACACAAAGTAAACAAAGTTACAAAAGGCTCCAAGGGTATCTACATCCTGCTTGGTCAACCTAAAAGGCTCCTAGGTGGTCTAGAACCGTCTAGGTCACCCCTAAATACTCCAAGGGTGCCTACATCCCGCTTGGTCAACCTAAAAGGCTCCTAGGCAGTCTATGACCGTCTAGGTCACCCCAAAATGCCCCAAGGGTGCCTACATCCCACTTGGTCAACCTAAAATGCTCCTAGGTGGTCTAGAACCATCTAGGTCACCCCTAAATTCTCCAAGGGTGCCTATATCTTGCTTGGTCAACCTAAAATGTGCCTAGGTGGTCTAGAACCATCTAGGTCATCCCTAAATTCTCCAAGGGTGCCTACATCCCACTTGGTCAACCTAAAATGCTCCTAGGTGGTCTAGAACCATCTAGGTCACCCCTAAATGCTCCAACGGATCCCTCTTGGTCAACCTACAATTCTCCTAAGTGATCTAGAACCATCTAGGTCACCCCAAAATGCTCCAAGGGTGCCTATATCTCGCTTGGTCAACCTAAATACTCCTAGATGGTCTAGAACCATCTAGGTCAACCAAAAATCCCCAAAGGCATCCATAAGCCCTTTGGTCCCCTCAAATACCCCAATGCCACCAATAAGCCCATTGGTCACAGGTACATACATATATATATATATCAATAAAAGAATCAAAAACATCATCAAAACATAAAAATACAAAAATATTGCATCGCATTGCACTTTCATACATATATATCAATCAAAATTTCAAAAAAAATATTATCAAAATTTCAAAAATTCAAAAATATTGCATCACATCACATTGCATCCCATTGCATTTTATCATCACTTGCATTTAGGCATATTCATCATTAGCACTTTACATTTTAGAGTTTCTCATACATGTCTAGAACCATGATGGTACACTACTTACCGCTCAAAATCAATGTTGTGAAAGTACTCATAGTTCAATGCCGCAATTATCATTTTCAACCACATTTTTCCCATTCCATATTTGTGTCCACCCCTTCACCTAGTCATTTGTTTTAGAATTTCATTAGGGTTTTTTGTCACTCAACCATTTCTAGCTTCTCTTTAGGTTTTGTAGAAAGCTAGCTTGATTTTTAGGAGGTAGAGTCTTGCATTGATTATTCCTTGTGTACATCAAATCCCAAACATAGTTAAACATTAATAATCCAAGTTTTGTGCAAAGAAAGATGAAATCCATGAAGTTGTATAGGTTACCTTAAGTGAAAAGGTCATCCTGCTCATCCCCCTGTGTGAATGGTTCAAGAATCCTAAGAGTTGGCAAAAGGATAAGCATCTTCCCTACCCAATTCTCCAAAATAAACAGTGGTTTTCACCACTATCAAAAATCCCAATTCCCACAAATCCCCATCCCACAAATATCAAAATTTCAGCAAAAAGCAAAAAGCAAAAGCAAATTCAATAGTGGTTTGCACCACTAATCCCAAATCCCAAATCCCAAATCCCTTGCTCAAAGAAAAAATAATAATACAAAAAAAATAGTGATTATCATCACTACCCATGAGCAAGTATCCCAATAAAATTGAAGAAAAGAAGGGAGTCGAACTTGAATCCCTAGAACTCTCAGCATTTGGAAAACCATCAAGTGATCCTCATTATAGGTTTTGTGGATAGCCTACTTGTCAATGGTGATAGCCCCCTGCATGACGATATGCCTGTCACATTAGCCTCGTGCGTGTGTGCAGACCAATATATGCATGTGGACGAGCTAGCTTTTGTAACCTAAATTGCCTAGTGGTCTAGTCCTACTGAGTATAGAACCCATGATTATGACATTTATAGGGTGATCCTCATTCCAGGTTTGGTGGATAGCCTATCTAGCAATGGTGGTATCTTCATGCGTTTCATAAGAATGAACTCACTTGCACACACAGGGATATGACGTACCTTGTTCATCCTAGCAGATTCATACCTTGTCAAAAAGTCTTGCATAGTTAGTATACAACCTTTGATTACATCATCTAGAGTGTTTGAGTCTCCTAAAAACCTCACCTACATTCTTTAAACATGTCATATCATTTACTCCATTTTTTACATAGCAATAATGGTTTCACATTTCCATTACAAAAAAAAAAAGCAAAAACAAAGAGCATTAATGTATTTTGTATAGTCTATAGTGTTCACATAGTATGTCAAATTATTAGCCACAATCCATGTTTTCAATCACCCCATATTTCATCTCACTGTGCATCCATGCATATAGATAGCATCAAATCAAAGAAAATACACATGCATACATGATATATGTTTATCACCATTCCATCATATCACAAAAGCATCCATATGCATACATAATAAGCATCCAAAAAATCTATAGAAGCACATGTATACACTGCATCCATCTCATAAAGAAATAAGGGAGACACATGATGACCATAACAAAATCTCATATATATATGGGGTAAAAAAAATACATCATAGTTTCCAAAAATACCCGTAGGCTACAATAAATTGGGTCCTTAGACCTCACAATGCTAAACATCCAAAAATCCAAAAAGAGTCGAAAGAGCCTCAAAAAGCCCAAAGGTATCCATAAACCCTTTGGTCAACCCAAAAAGCCCCTAAGGTATCCATAAACCCTTTGGTCAACCAAAATGCCCCAAAGGTATCCATAAACCCTTTGGTCAACCAAAAATCCCCAAAGGTATCCATAAACCCTTTGGTCAACCCAAAAATCCCCTAAGGTATCCATAAACCCTTTGGTCAACCAAAATTCCCCAAAGGTATCCATAAACCCTTTGGTCAACCCCCAAAAAATGCCCCAAAGGTATCCATAAACCCTTTGGTCAACCCAAAATGCCCCAAAGGTATCCATAAACCCTTTTGGTCAACCCAAAAAGCCCCAAAGGTCTCCATAAACCCTTTGGTCAACCCAAAAAATGCCCCAAAGGTATCCATAAACCCTTTGGTCAACTCAAAATACCCCAAAGGTATCCATAAACCCTTTGGTCAACCCAAAAATCCCCAAAGGTATCCATAAACCCTTTGGTCAACCCAAAATGCCCCAAAGGTATCCATAAACCCTTTGGTCAACCCAAAATGCCCCAAAGGTATCCATAAACCCTTTGGTCACCCAACAAGCCCCAAAGGTATCCCTAAACCCTTTGGTCACTCAAAATGCCCCAATGGCATCCAATAAGCCCATTGGTCAAGTATACATACATATATATTAATAAAAAACAAAATAATAATAATAAAACAACACAAAAGCCAAAGAAAAGGGTTCAACACCCACCAAAACAAGTTAAATATGATGGAATTCATTTAGGGTCATGATGGAATGCAAAATTCTCATGGATGCATGGAAAAGCTACTACTTCACTCCCCAAGAAGGTCATTATGGCTAGATCACCCATGGGAAGGAGGTTTTCAACTCTTTGCTTCCATGAAATATCCATAGAATCATCCAAATCCTTTCAAAACTGTGCCATTTTTCAATGAGAACAACTGAAGGCAACCTTAACAAACATCATTTGGGTCAAGCGACTCATTGCTTTTCTCACTGGTCATTCCCTCATAGACTCATCGCTTGAGGGGGTAGTCATGCTTAACAAATTTATAATAAAAAATCAACAACTAAACACTCAATCATGTAAGTTGCATTCATCCAATGAATTTTTGAAAAAGACAATCATGCCCCTTCTTGGGGTAGAAAACAAGCAAATATCTCAATTAAGCACATAATAGTGCAGATGAACCTTTCTGTTGGTAACCTTAAAAGTTACCAAAATACTTGGTTTTCTCTAACGCATAAGGTTATAATGCCCCTGAGCATACCTGGAAGCTGAATAGAAACCAAGACCAATGTCTTTACTGAGTCAGAAGTGAGGATTCAAGAACGCATGCTCTTTCCATGATTAGGGCATCTAAAGTTGGTTAGGTTATCGAGTAACCTTAATCATTGAACATTTTAGTCATCTATTTTTGCTCAGCATTGTGCTGCACACAACACATCTCAAAAAGGGGCATATATAGACACTAAAATATGGTTAACCCGATTAAGCATCCATAAAAAATGACTAAATTGACACCATATGGCCCCTTGGGCAGCCCTTAGAAGGTACACAATGATTCTAGCCACTCCGAAAGAGGTTTTGGAGGCTTCTAGCCCAATTTTGCGAGGTTTTGGCCCAAAATTTACCACTGTCCCACCCTAGGATGGTGGCAAATTCCCATCGTCCCACCCTAGGATGGTGGTGAGCCATCATCCTAGGGTGGGACGGTGAGCAAGTTTGACCCAAAAAAGTCAAATCTGGGACAAATGGCATCCAGAAACTACCATTTACCCCACCAATTGAAGCATGCAGGTCAGAGGGCACTACATACTTATGACATGCTTCATAATTGAGGCTAAAAAGGGAGATTCCCTTCCCCTTCCAATGCATGCCTCCCATTTGACAAATGGCGCCTCCAACCATGCATGCCCTTTTGCACATGAGCCCCTTTGGGCTATAAAATGGGTACAATGTCCACACAAAACACACATATAATATAGAGAGGAGTTCTAGGATATGCAATGGAGTGCTACCAATATTTCCTCTCACTGTATTATGCTCTCTTGTCCTCGAAATATCTTCTTAGCGATGGAGGTTATCGGGTGACTTCAAGAGGGTCCTTTGAGCATAACTTTTCCATCCGGGTGAATTTATTCACCAAATTCGATGAAAACACCCCTTAGACTATTTTGGATTATTTACCAGTGGTATTGGTAGAAAAAGTATGCATAATTGGTGGGTATCCCCTCCCAGGGTGCCCTCCAATTAGTTGTAGTCACCATCGTCCCCTGGGATGAGTACAAATACTTGCACAATTTCTTTAATATTTTTTAGTATTATTCTATACTATCCTATTATGTTGTAGTTCAAATTTCATGCAATTTGGAGTTAAATTGGCAGAGATATCGCATTTTTAAGGTTTTGTAGGTTCGTAGGTCCCATCCGGGCACCCCAGTTGCATGCAGGTGGATATGCACCTTATTTTTAAAAAATAACCATATGGGTTGTCTTGAAATGTTTATTTATGCAATCTGTCCAAATTTCATGTGTTTTGGACATGTTTAGGTGCGGGAATTGTTCGTCTTGGTCTTCGCAAGTTGCAAGCGGGCAACACAAAATCGAGGGGTCTATGGATGTAATTTTAGATATTTTTTTGGTGATATCCCCTAAAAACCTCTTATTTAACATCCCCATAAAGTTTCAAGTCATTATGAGTTTATTTGGTATATTTTTAATATATATGCCATTTTGTGCCTGTGGGGATTGCATGTTTTCCTTCACACGCTCTTGCTATTTGACCCTTTTTGCTTCCTTTTGTGTAGGTGTAGGTTCCTAGAAATCATTGGGAAGGAATATCAGACATCAAATATTAAAGATACAATCAGCGACATCATTGGCCCGCCCACCTCGATTGTGGGTACGAGGAAAGGCATTGGATGTGCACCTAGATTTCTTGGGGGATTTGATCCTTGGGCACCCAAAATTTTTAAAAATTGTATAACTTTTGAGCTCTCAAGGGGAATTTTGTGTAACCTTGGATTTTATCCACCAAATTAATAAGAAAGAGACTTGTTTCATTTCATTCCTTATTGTTTGGTATTGCTTCATTTTCACATGCATGCTTCCATTTGATGCTCATAAGCAAGATATGATAGATACATATATTGTTATTTATAATTAGGTGCACTACTTTTACCTACTTCAATTGTATGTATTGGAGTGAGCATGGCTACATCTTTATAGTATTCATAGGCTATCTTTCCAGTACCATCATACTAGGGTAATTCTTTCAAGGATTCTACTAGAATCCGGTGGTAAGCTACCAGATTCAAGGGGCCTGTATGGTTTCACAAATGGTAAGGTAGATTTTTTTTATTTATGAGCATTGCAGTTATGGTTCTGTTGGATATTATGGGTATATGGGTACCTGGAGTTAACACTCTACTAGAAACAGTACTAGGGAAGGTTGCGAGAGAAAGATTCACGTATCATGTATTGATAGTAGGTGAAGAAGTTGTTATAGAAACTAAAATAGGATTTGATTTGAGGCTACCACTGTGTAATTCGAAGAAGTCAATGGGCTATTCAAAATTTTTTGCTTTAGATCTGGTTATCATAAAAAATAGTATTCAACTAAAAAGTAGATAAAGGCTTTCTTAGGGTTCCTTTCTTAATCGGAGTCGCCAGGTGACTCATAAAAAACAAATAGGATAAAATTAATCACCATAAATTTGATCTATATAAATCATGGGATTCGGGTTCCACTGGGCATACCAAAAATTGTTGGTGCAAAAATCTACCTTTGTTTACATTAACGGCCAAGATTTTGCAAACATTGAAATATCGGGTTAAAACAGAGTTTACTCGGTTCAATCTCTAGAGGAGGCTAGTTCCTTGCTCTTTAGGAAAAATGGAGAGAGATTGAAATGCATAAAGAGAGAGAAATATATCTATTTCTAGGAGCGATTAAATGGTACATGTTAGATAACAGTAAAGCAACTTCAACAACCTTTTGTATAAAAGCATTTATTCAAACCATAAAAATAGAGTAACTAATCCTCTAGTGTAGATTTAATCAAACACAAGCCTATTGGAACTGTTAATTTTAGAGTTAGCAGAACTTCAACGCAAAGATTCAAGATAAGAATTAAAGCAGTTTCTATTCAACCTAACTTTACATAGCAATTAACAACCCATACATACTTGATAAGAACACTAGTGAGCCAAAAACTAGAATGGATAATCTTTATTTACTTTTTAGAAGTTTGTGTACATTGCCTTGTAAATATCCAAGAGTTTACCATTTTTTTGGGTTGCTCATCCTATATATATAATTTTACATAATAGAAAAACTAAAATTTGTTACAACAATATACCCGTAGGCTCATTCTAGTAGAGTGGTAGTTAAGAGAGCATGGGATATTTAACTAGAAGTGGTTAGGATATTCTTGTTACTACAATCCACCTTTATCTTCTTAGAGGCATCATGGTCCAACTATATTTCAATGAAAAATATTGTGCCATCACAACTTTTCCTCTTCGTTCAACTTCAAGCTCAAAAAATGTCACGTTGTTGTGACCTATTCTCTTTACTTAGCTTGGTGGCTCAAAAATGTCATGTTGTCATGACTTTTTCCTTGTACTTGGACTTCATGTTCAAAATTATCATGCTATCATGACCTTTTCTCTTCACTTAGCCTCTTGGCTCAAAAATGTCACATTATCATGAACTTTTTCCTTGTACTTGACCTTCAGGTTCAAAAATATCATGCTATCACCATATTTTCTATTTGCTTAGTCTCTTGGCTCAAAAATGTCATACCATCGTGACCTATTCCTTAGACTTGGTGTTTAGGATCAAAAGTATCATGTTGTTGTGATATTTTCTCTTCACTTGACCTCTAGGTTCAAAAATATTGCATCATCGTAACCTTTTATCTTTACTTAGCCTGGTGGATCAAAATTGTTGCACCATTGTGACCCTTTTCCTACACTTCATGAAATTTTGAGAATACTACTCCTTACTCCCCTTTATGTGGTCATTTTGACCAATAGGTACAAATTTATTTCTATTTATTGATGGCTATACAAAGGATAAAAGGCCCAAATGTAATAATCATCACAAGCAATGACTATAAGCTATGAATATTGGATTAAGATCTCTAAGTATAAATAAAGAAAAAACCGTTACATATAGAGTGGAAACCTCAATCAATGCATAACATATAATGTGGGTATGAAACAATAATAAGGGTAATTTCCAAAAAGTCAATCTAAAATGTGTCGTAGTATATCAAGATTATGGGAAATACCTTTTGGTAGTTTTAAAAACAAACCTCTATCACCGATCAATCAATGAGACCATTGATTAAAAATTATGAATGCACGTGATATCACCAATGATGTCACCAATAACATTTACATTTGTGGGTGGATAAAGTAGGATATTAAAAATTCCTCCTATTTCACATTATAATCACTTTTCCTAATATAGTAAAGACAACACCTCAGTGTCGCTCAATCAACACATGGGAGAACAAATTTAGGGTAGAATATGTAGAAAATACATTAAATCTAGGGTATAATTCCATCTAAAAATATGTCAAAAAATTTGTAGGTGCATAACAACTATACCTAAAAAGGCATACATCCAAAGAAATGGTGAAAATATCTAAAAAAAGATTGTAAGTATCAAAATCTTGCAATAAAAATGATTTCCATTTTTAAATTTTAAAGTTTTTAGGGATTTTATTTCTACGAAAGTAATCCCCATGAATCTTAGGTAATCTGGAATCTTTGAGAGATTTGTAAAGAAATTATCTACTCAAACCTATGTAGGCTCTTGTTATATGGAAGAAAGATCATTTTCCTAAAAAAAATTATGGGTATAGTGAAGAAGTAGGGGTATACTTACATACTATTTCAAACCCTCATATTTTTATAACTAGTAACAAAACCCCCAATTAACAATACCTAAGACTTATTTCCAAAAGTGTAGTTAACCTTATTCTATTGACACATAAATCCCAATAAATTTTGTTAGGAATTTGTTTTAGAAGGTAATATGTGGGAAGCTTTGACCAATTTTTAAGGGCATGACCAAGGTGTGGATAAATATTTTATTCTTAAATATGATCCAAATTCCATGACCACCCATGTTATTAGAGTGAGGATAATAGTAACCCCAAGTCTAATTTCTAAAGTTCTCCATATACTAGAAGTTGAGCTGAAATATTTTAAATCTAACGACAAAGAAGTTACAACTCATTGAAATATTTGTAGATAAATTTGTTATTATTAAAGATAAACAGGGATGGATAAAAGGATTAGTGACCTCCTCTCTACCACTCAAGTGGTAGGAGGTAGTGACCCTCATTATTAAGATTTTCATAGTTGAGGGAAGGTTTTTGTATGTGGCAAATATCATTTGAAACTTATAATTAACCTTAAGTACTCTGACCAGGAATAATGTGTGGTAAAATTGCCTTATTTTATTTATAAGTCTCTCAAAATAAATATAGAAAGGGTCAAAAAGAAGAAAACAAAAGCTTTAGAAAATCTTCATCTTATTGCCCATCATGGCTTGATTAAAATACTTGCTTTGCATAAAATGTATGATATGAGAACCACTTGGGATAAAATAGTTGAGTAATCCAACCTATTAGCTTATTCATCTAAAAATGAATCTAAAGAGGATGTTAATATTGAGTCTAGTGGCAGTCATAAAGAGGAAAAGACACTTGTACACAAGAATTCTAGCCATGCTAAAACTAACAGATCTTCAAAACCACCCCCACCTACACAAGTCATGAAAATTCATTTTGATATGTTTGATCCAAAGAAGGATGGAAGGGGTGAGTCTTTAGAATGGTTTGAAAATATACCTCAAGAATAGGGTACATCATAGGTATATGTTAGCCTATGGCCAAGCCATGTCAATACATCTAACGAGAGTCTGTTAATGTTTTAGCCCAAATAATCTCTTAAAATATTTAGATCCAATCACAAATGAGGAATCTTTAGAGAAATTTCTTAGAATAGCCAACCTTGCTAGAAAATGCTATTTTCACCCAAAGTGTGCTTCTCAAATAATTGTCTCCAAAAATTAGAAGAAAAGAAATGAAATCGATAGAATAGGTTTATCAACCACCTATCTCTAGTTTATCACCTAACGAAATCTCATCAAGAAGGATGAGAGATTCAATTAATCTTAGTTATCACTTTGCTCTATTCCAGATGTTTGATGGTGATAGCTTACCAAAACTTTCTTCTATTCTCGGGGAATATAGATAAAAATATACTTTCTCTCCAGCATGTGGTGTGCATGTCTCTATCGTTCCTAATAAAATTATCCCATTAGTGGAACATGAAATTACTTTGAATCTCAATAAAGTAATCAACACGATCACCAAATTAGTTGGCCACCAACCTCTGTAAGAAGGAAAAACAAAATAGGGACCTCCAATTTTCATAACACAGGTAACAATAGGTGTGAAGGAGGGACAACATGTGTGAAGGTGTGAAGGAAAAGCAAAATAAGGACCTTCGCTTTTCATAACACAGGTAACAACAGGTGTGAAGGTGTGAAGGAGGGACATGGTTTATCTGAATAAGGTGTAAAAATAGGGACCTCCACTAAACATACACTAAGCCTTGAAGGTGCCAAAGCACAAATACAAAAGGTTAATCGGGAGACATTGAACAAAGAAGAACTTTGTTCCAGTCCAAACTTCATCCCGGATTAGGGTCAAGCAACAAGTTTTCAAACTATTTTTGAATTTCTCCTTACATTATTTATAGAATTGATAAATACTATTCTATATAAGTTACTTTGTTTTTAGAATACTCATATCCTATGGACTTAGTAATTATTATTTCTATATAAACTTGTTTTTTTATCCACTTGGTGTCATGGTTTAATGAACAATATACCCATTTTAATGCATGAGGACATGCACTTTCTTTAGTTTGGGTGGAAATGATTAGTGCCTAAGTTTAGCTCTAAATGTAGGTTATATTTGTATTAAATTGTAATTTGTAGTATATGCTTTGTGTTTTGAATAATAATGTGTATGTATTTGCATGTCTTTTGGAGTATATATCATATATGTATAATGAATGTTGGAGTAATTTTTAGTATAGAGGATTCTTACATCTCATCCTACAAACCAAATATTGGATATAAATTTTGAAAGAGGACTTAAAAGAATCTGAGCACATCAATATGATCATGAGGTCTAAAGATTGCAAAGTCTATAAAATTATGGTGATGATGAAGAAGATCCAAAAGGTGAGGTAGTAAACTATGCTTTGTTATCACAAGCTGATTTTGAACTATTGTATTTTGAGGATGCTTGTCCTAATGATGTTTGAGTGAAAGCAATAGAAAAAATGAATTCAATTCATAAGAACGATACTTGGCAGTTTGTACAACTTTTTAATGGTAAGAAATATATCGCTACTAAATGGGTATACAAGACTAAGTATAAGAGTGGTAGTAGTGGTGAAATACACAAGGTAAGTCTAGTTGCAAAATGCTTTACTCAAAGATATGATATAGATTATGAAGAGATAATTGCATCGATGGCAGGAGAAGAGACCATTAGAATTATGATATAATTGGAAGACCAAAGGAGATGGAGCATATATCATATGGATGTGAAGTATACATTATTGAATGGGTACTTAGAGGAGGAAGTTTATGTGTAGCAATCAGAAGGATTTGAAGTCTAATATAAAGAACACTAAGTATACAAGCTAAATAGATATTTTATGGTGTTAAACATGCTCTAAGGGTAAGGTATGCTTCAATTGATGGATATTTCTAGGGAAAATGTTTCAAAAAATAGTGAACTCACTATCTACTATAAAATAAAATTTAATTATATTCTCCTCATTTGTTTATATATTAATGATTTGATATACATGGGTGATTGTTCTAAGATGATATATAAGTTTAAGAGTGCTATGATAATAGATTTTGAGATGAAAAACTTAGCAATGATTCAATATTTCCTAGGAATGGAGTACATCAAAGTGAATATTAAATTTTTATTTGTGAATCCAAGTGAAGGATAAGTTAAAGAAGTTTAACATGGAAGAATGCAAAGTAGTCCCAAATCTAATTGCTCATGGAGTATTTTTATGCAAATATTATAGAGTTGATAAAGTGAACATGAAAAAATATAGAAATATAATTGGAAGCTTGATATTTCTTACTTATACAAGACCATACATTCCGTATGTTGTGTCTCTTATTTATAGGTATACGAGTGATCCATCAATTGATGTTGTTATATTTTATCATGCATTTAACATGTTTAGTTGATTGGTTGTATTGATGCTTATTAGAGCAATAATTTGGATGACAAATATTCATTATTCAAAAATCGTTTCACACTTGGTTTAGGGATGATCACTTGGATTTCAAAGAAACAAGGATTGGTTACATTGTATACATTATTGTTACTTCAAGTGGTACATAAGCACTTTGGATCAATTTGTTTTTGAAGAAACTGGGGAGAAGCAATGCTAGCCAACAATAATATTTTGTGATAATATGAGAACCATCAAATTTTAAAAGAATCCATTACATCATAATAAATCTAATCATTTGATTAAGTATAAATTCATTAGAGATATGATTCAAAAGAAAGAAATTAAATTGATGTATGTGAATACTCATGAATAATTGGTTGATAATTTTACTAGAGTAGCAAATATTTTGTTCTTGAAGCTCAAAGACAAGATTGTTCATCCACACAAAATGAAGCAGGATAATATTGGTATTGGATATTTCTCTCTAGATTCCAAGTGGATTTTGTTAACCAAGTTTTCTTGTTGCTAATTCAACTCCTACACTAGGTCAAGCTTAAAAAACAATAAATATAAAAGAAGATAAATTTTAGATTTGAAGAGAAATGGAAAATTAAAAGGTTGTTGGAGAATAATGTGAATAAGGGGCATGTAATTTAGCCTTCCATGTTCCATATGCATTCCCCATTATTAGAAAACAAAAAACTATATGTCATTCTACAATTCCACAATATCAACTTTGTAAGTATTTATTTTAATTTTGAGATGTATAAAAGAATTCTATAATAATAATAAAAAAGTCATCTTCATTCTATTATGTTTGTATTGGTTTTAGTTTTTTTAGTATTTGTTTTTATTGTTGTTTTACAACTAAATTTGAATAATATATGACATCTTTTGTTGTATCTATTGCTATGATTTTATATATGATTCAATTACAATTTTGTCAATGAATTAGTGCTTTAAGAAAACATTTATAATTTTGAATTATATTGTTTGTATTTTACTTCTTGTCTAAAAAGAACAAGGGTTTTCTTTTAAAAAATTTCAATTGTTTGCTATGCATTTGTATGGATATAAATTACCCTCCACTTTTCCATGATATTTATTTATGACATTCATATTCACACCTATAACTGGGTATTGGAATGCAATTTTGTGATTCCTTTGGAGATTGGAATCCTAGTTCTAATGAGAGATCTATTAATGAAACAGGTACCCGATGAAGAAGGAGAATGAAGGACGACCCGGGAGAAGGGGGGGAAGCTGAAAAGAGGTGGATTGTTGTTAATAGGTGTTATCTGAGGAGAGAAATTCCACGAGGTGTGGCCCAAAGGGAGAAAAAGCTCCTTGTGATAAGTAAATCTCAGAAAGACTCAACAAGATCCGACCTAGAACCATGACACATGACCCCCCCCAGAAAAAATATCTAAACGAAGGCAAACCACAAGGGTAGGGCTGCGAACCTGGACTCAAACTAACAATGTGGAACAAGGAGGAC
>JAQPPZ010003887.1:105000-120670 GCA_028583015.1 Wollemia nobilis
AATCCATAATTTGAGATTTATTTATGTTTTTGAAAGTTTGATTTATTAAAATTTTCAATCTCAAATCATAAATTCCAAAGTATACTATTGAAAGGATTAAATTTATTTACTTCAAATATTTAGTTTAATAAATATTTGAAAATAAATAAGCATCACATTAAGGAATATTACGTGAATTCTTATTTTCTTATTATAAAGTACAAAACTTTATAATTAGAATTCATACATAATAATTATTTTTATTTATTTATTTCAAATATTTGAATAAATAAATATTTGGTTTAAAAGGTTATATGAAATCTATTTTTTTTATTATAAAGTACAAAACTTTATAATTAGAATTCATACACATTAATTATTCATATTATATGAAAAGAAGTAAGGATTATAAAGCTTAGAATATTCTAAAGGCCCAAAAATAGGGCTTATAAAGGAAGATAATGAGTGTGATGTTAAAACAGGTAAAGTTAAAGAATTGAATGATCATAGATGTGATTTCATTGAATATTGCAAGGGATTACAAAAAAATAATACCTCGACAATTATTGTTCAAATGATTGATCCTAAAATCTTATTTCTTGAGGAGGATGAATTATTTGAAGTTGAAGATGAATTCTTTATTGAAGAATATGAATCTGAAAATGAATCCAAAGATGGTATGAAAGAAAATATGGAATTTCACAAAGTGCTTCAGAAAGATAATGATTTTGTTATTTCAGATCATGAAGAAGAATTATTCACTTTATTCACAATTTACAAAGTTCTTATCTCAGATGATGTGCAAGAAATTGAAAGCCTTGTGTCACTTAAGGATCCTACAATACTCATACAACAAGAAATAAATAGGTCTTCATCTCAGGTGATTGATAAAGGTGAATTTGAAAAGGAAATTATAGAACTATCTGAAGTTTGTACAAAAGATATGGTTGAACCTCACCCTTTAACTATAGAAGATAATTTTTGTAATGGCTGGGGAAGATATGATGAATGTTTTTCTTTTATACCTACTTATAAGAATTTTTCTTCATATGATATGCAGGATGCTAAAATTTATATTTTATATGAAGAGTCTACAACTCCTCTACAGTCAAAGAATCACATGTTTTCTAAAGCAACGATAAAATATCACCCCTTAGCTTTAGAAGATAATTATTATAATGGATGGGATATGTATGGTGAATCATTTTTTTCTCATACTTCTATTGATAAAATTTCTATTTCACTTGATATGCAAGAGGTTGAAACTTCTATTTCAAAAGAAGTTTCCTCAATTCTTACACAATCATAAAATGACATGCCAATTGCAAAAATAGAGAAGGTTCCAAAATTGAATCACTTTGAAGATTAATTTATTGAACACCTTTTTGAAATTGAAAATGAAGAAATGGTAAATGTTTCTTATGACTCATTTGTTAATAATGAGAATGAGGTAAAGTCATCTCTTTTACCTGTGAATAATAAAAATTTGAGTACAAACATGAATGGTTTGGATTTAATGTTGGTGATGACCTAAAGGAAAATGTTGATCTATCTAAAGTAACTCATGTGGTTGATCAAGAAAATTTATTATTTAACACATCTTGTGATCAGTTAGATTTGTGGTTTGAAAAGGATGGGAATACGTTTAATTGGGTACCTAATTTTGGTGTCTTTAACAAACAAGTATTTGATGAATATGAAGAACTACAAGGTTATCATGATGGAGACCATTAAGAAAAGGAAAAAGTGACAAATGCTCATCAAATCTTGGTAAATTCTAATAATTATGTGTTGAGTATAGATGACCAGGTAAAATCTTCATCTTTCTCGTTGGTTACAAAATGTTTAGGTAATGGGTTGCATGATAAGTTTTTGGATGCTAATGCTATCAATGATGAAATGTCAAATGTTGTAAACAAGAAGTTGGAGACAACTTATAAATTTTTTTCCATAAATGAAATGAAGGAAAACATGTTTGAAATGCTTAATCAAATTCATGAGCAATAAACTAGTGAATCTAGGGTGCAAGTTTTTAATGATCTTCTTATACCAAATATCCTAGATGCTTGTCAATTCTTGAATGATTGTGATTGCTTTAAAAACTTTGAAAGTGACTTGAATTTGAAATTTTTAGAAATAGGTTCTTATTTGCAAGATATCCTATTTGAAAAGGGGAGCCTATTTCTAAATTATGAATCAAATTGTGAAATTTACACCTTTTTGAATAAGCAAAGGATAACAGAAAATCATGTTTTCAATTTTAAGTTTAATGAATCAAATTTTAAACATGGAATTGCTTATCAACTTGAATCAAATCAGTGGTATGAGATAGGCATAATGAGAATTTCTATTTTTGGTCTAGTATTATTTTTATTGGATTCTTATAAAACTTGGTAGGCATATAATCATATATGTTTTCTAAAGTGTGCTAATCATATTTGGGATCCAGGGAAATGATGGCAAAAATTTTGTAGTGTCTTGTACATAATATATATTTTTATAAATAGTCTTTTGGATTTTGTTTTCTTATTTTTGTGTTTGTACATAAGTATTTTGTTATTGGTTATGTTGTCAATGTTGTCAAGTTTAGGAAGTGGATTCACTTGCTTTATCAACTTTGTAATTTTGGTTTTGCAAATTTATGTTTTGTATAGATTGTTGTTTTGTGAGCTTGTTAGTTAGTTATTTTGCTGATTTTATTAGTTGGTAATGTTGTTGATGTTTTTTTGTTTGGTTATTGCTTATCATATTTTTGGTTGTGTTTTTAGTATAGAAATAAAATGGCTTTGCCAGATTTGGAGTTTCATTATTTTGATGTGTGTTATTGAATTTGACAAAGTTTCAGTGAGGTTTTCTTGATTGAGCTAGTTGTTATCAAGACACTAATCATTTGATGATTTTGTCTGGTATTTGGTCTTGGGTCATATACCCCTCTTTACCCCTCTGATAAAAAAGGGGGAGTAGGAATTCCAGCAAGAAGTATGGAGGACTTTCAAGATTTCATCAACAACAACAATTTATTGGATGTCAAATTAAAAAATGCTAAATTTACTTGGAGCAATAGGAGGTTTGGAAATCAACTTATAATGGAAAAGCTTGATAGGTTTTTTTTGTCACGGGAAGCAATACAATCTTTTGGGGATGCAAATCGGTTGTCCTTGCCTCGCATTGGGTCTGACCACAACCCGATTTTACTTGAAATTGAAGAGACTCCAAAATTCAAAAGGCCTTTTAGGTTTGAATCTATGTGGATGCACCACCCCGATCTCGGAGACAGAATTTATCAGTGGTGGCAGCATTCTTGTCAGGGCAGGCCTTCATTCAGATTAGCACAGAAACTTAAAGTGGTGAAAGAAAATCTAAGGATCTGGAATAAGGAAATTTTTGGAAATATTTTTGAAAACAAGAAAGCCATCTCTGAAAGGTTATCAACCATTGAGAAAAAACTTGAAGAGGGATTGCCAGACCCTTCCCTACGAGCGAGATGAAAAGAAATCCCTTCTTGAGTACCATAATGTTCTAGCTCGCGAGGAGACTTTTTGGCGGCAAAAGTCTAGAGCTACCTGGCTAAAAGAAGGTGATGCCAATACAAGATTTTTTCATGCATCTACCTTAAGGAACAGAAGCCACAATAGAATTAAAGAACTTGTTAGAGATGATGGATCACTCCTTTCTAGTCCTAATGAAATCAGAAATGAAGCGAGTTTCCTATTTTGAGAATCTTTTAGGAGAAGAACATTTCGGTTACGCCTTAGCTTGAGAATCAATGCTTTACCATATTCCTCATTTAATTTTTGATGACTTGAATGGGAAGTTAATTAAGCCTTTCACGGATGAAGAAATCAAAGAGGCCCTCTTCTCAATGAACCACGATAAATCTCCGAGTCCGGACGGGTTTTCACCTCGTTTTTTCAGGCTTTTTGGGATATTGTAGGTTTTGATGTATGTGCTACTATCAAGGAATTTCAGTCCACAAAGCATATTCCAAGAAGTTTTAACTCCACTTTTATTGCTTTAATCCCAAAGATTCCTACTCCTAGATCTATGATGGATTTTAGACCTATTAGCCTTTGTAATGTTGTTTATAAAATTTTGACCAAGGCAATTGCAAATAGAATGAGGAAGATCCTTCCTATGTTTATTGATGTTTGTCAAGGCAGTTCAGTCCCTGGAAGGTCCATCCTTGATGGGGTCATAACAGTTCATGAAGCCCTCCATTCGGTAGTCCAGACTAAAAAACCTGCTTTTGCTCTCAAGTTGGATATGAACAAGGCTTATGACCGCATAAACTGGAGTTTTGTCTCTGCCATTCTTCAGAAATTTGGTTTTCATCATGAATGGATCAAGCTTTTGGAAGGATGTTTTATGAAACCTTGGTTTTCAGTCCTTGTTAATGGTGCTCTCTTTGGATACTTTCAAAGTAAAAGGGGCCTAAGGCAAGGTGACCCTATCTCTCCCATGTTGTTTATCATTGTGGTGAAGCCCTTGGGAGGACAATCAAAGCTACTGTAATATTGGTCTTATTTCGGGAATTAAAGCATCATCACAAACACAGGCGATTACACATGAACAGTTTGTGGATGATACTTTGTTGTTAACTCTTGCATCAGTTTTTGAGGCTAAGGTCATAAAACATATTCTAGAGCTATATGAGGATGCTGCGGGGCAAAAGGTAAATTTTTCAAAGAGTAAAATTTATTTCTTTAACACTCCCATTCAGAGGCAGATTAAGATTGCTAGGATTCTTGGATGCTCAGTGTCTACTCTTCCATCCACATACCTAGGCCTTCCTTTATTTACATGCGAGCCTACGATTCCATGTGGACTAATGTAATTGAAAGAATTCGAGAGGAAGGCTGGTTTGGATGGAAAGGGAATTTGTTATCTCAAGGCGGCAAGGCGGTTCTCACCAAGTTTTCCATTCAAAGCATCCCTGTCTACTTTCTCTCTATTTTTAAAGCTCCTACAAGTGTCTACACTAAAATTGAGCAGAGATCCGAGAAGAGGTTCCTATGGATGGTTCTGAATCTAAGCAGCGCTTTCACTTGGTGTCCTGGGATAGGGTTTGCAAACCAAGGGAGTTTGGAGGTATTGGGCTAAGGAGAATACAACATTTAAACATGGCCCTCCTGGCCAAACAAGCATGGCGTCTTTTGACAAATGCAAATGCAGAATGGATTACTATAATCAGAAGAAAGTATTTGCAAGAAATTGAATTCTTAAGTTATTCCTTTCCTCCCAGGGGATCAATTTTTTGGAAATCAATCCTTCAAACTAAAAACTTGCTAAGCAAAGGGCTACGTTGGAAGCTGGGAAATGGAAGAAACATTGATTTTTGGGACCACAAATGGTTAAAGGACTATCCCCTCTCTGCGAGACCCCATCATTTCAACCCTTAGAGCTTGGACAATTGAAGTTTTTGGTACCAAAGTTGCAGATTTTATTACTTTGTCAAACAATAGAAGGGTATGGAAGCCAATAATGAATAATGATCTACCGGGGGCATCAATAATCTTGGAGAATGAATTAAAGCAGTCTTTACTCCCTTACGGCATTCTTGAGGACCGACTTATACGGGAAGCTTCGGACAATGGGGAATTTTACTGTCAAGGCTGCTTATCTGATGCTTATTGATAATGATGAACCTACTTTCCCTCACTTGGAAGTTTGGCCCAAAAGCATTGTTCCGAAGGTTGGGTTTTTTGCATGGTTGGCCATCCAAAATAAGATCCTCACCATGGATAACTTAATAAAAAGAGGTGTGATTGTTGTTAATAGGTGTTATCTTTGTATGTATGAGTGGGAGTCTATTGATCATTTGTTTTATGTATTGTAATTTTTCTGTCTCAATCTTGTTAGGTCTGTTACAAGTGTTTCATATTTATTGGGTCCATCCTCAGTCCATTTTTGACTTATTTGTCCAGTGGCCTTCCCCATTTTTGAATAGGCGTCTTAGGTATATGTGGAAGATCTGCCTTCATCACTACTTGTGGCAGATATGGTTGGAAAGGAATCGTCGGGCCTTCTTGGATAAGGTTTCTCAGTCATCCTCTGTCTGTCAAAAATTTTAGCATATGCTAATGAGAATACTTGTTTAGTGCCTACAGCATCTAGACCTCCAAATCCTTTTGAAGCTTCATTAGGCCGGTCATTAAACTTACCTCTCATTGATGGCCTCAATCATCCTCAAGTCTGTCCTAGAACCATGATCACATGGACCCCACCCCCCCTAGGGTGGATTAAGTTAAATTTTGATGGGGCATCTAGGGGCAACCCGAGTGAAGGCGGGGCTGGTGGCTTACTTAGAGACCACAAGGGTGAGGTGCTTGTAGCTTTTGCGGAACATCTTGGAGCTCAAACTAACAATGTGGGTGAAGCAAGGGCGGTTTGGAGGAGCCTCAAGGTGGCGAGAGAATTATCCAGGGAAGCTGTTGGTGGAAGGTGATTCTCTTATTATTATAAATCTTCTAAAGAACACTAAGAGAGCTCCTTGGAGATTTGATGACTACATCCATGAAGCAAGGGCTCTAATTCATGACCGACATGAGGCCATAATTTTGCATACCTTCGGGAAGCAAACATGGCAGGTGATAAGGCTGGCAAATGAAGGCATTGTAGCAGAAAATTTGATCACGTGGACTGAAAATCTTCCTCATGCGGTCTCAATGGTGATAGATAATGAAAAACTTTAGATTGGAAGGCTCAAAGTGGATCAATGACAGAAAATGGGGGCATTTTAAAAAAAAAAAAAATTTGAACCTTATAATGGATTTTGTCATATTTGTTTTTTTTGTTCATGTGACTAGTGTTTTTTGCAGCTGGTGGGGCATTGATATAGGTTTTTTATCTACAAATTCATGCATGGGAAAAATCTTCTTTGGCCTCAAGTATTTCCCAAGGTGTGTTTGGATTCGATGTCGCAAAAAGGCCCTAGCAAGAAATAACAAAGTGTTGGAGATCCCTGACAATGAGGCACCGGACCCCACCATAATAGTCTTGGAGAAGATGACAATTTCATCGGCCTCCAACGGTATCAACCGATTGAAGAGTCCGTACGGCCTCATCGGTGCAGTTGTTGATTTGTGTGATTCCTTAAATCTTCGTTTTATAGCCGGCGGTTCCGGGGGCACAAGGAGTCAAAGGCAAAATCTAAATATGATGGCAAGAACGATGATAAGAAGTTAGATGAGGACTACAAGGAAGGCTGCTTGGCCTCTTGGCTGTCCATTCTATGGGATGTTTTTTTTTTGACCATATTCTATTATTTTTATATGGGCACAAGCTACTCTGCATGGTGCTTGCATGATTAGTTTTTGTCTTTGTTAGTTCTTTTTTGCGTCTTTCTTTTCTGATGGCCATAATATTAGGCTTCCATAGTTTAGTTTGGTTGTATTCTAATGGAAGAGTAGGTCTTGGCCATTTTTGTTGTCGGTTTAAACTTTTAGGGCTTGGCCTTTGTCCAGTTGGTCAGTGGACCCTATTTTGTAAAATGGTTTTGGGTCAACCAGTTAAAACCCGGTGTTAATTATAATATTCTCTTACTTACCAAAAAAAAAAAAAAATTACCTATTTTAAAACATGTAAAAACTAAAGAAAAAGGAAAACAAACTATTAGTGTATATCTTCATGAATATGAATTAAGATAAGAAAATTTGAAATATTAGAATTATATTGCAAAAGCTTCAAAAGTACTATAAACACATTAAAGAATATTTTGGAACTCTGGAAGTATGAAGTTGTCAATTTTACAAATTAAGGTGAAAAACATATATACTCTTTCAGCCTTACTTGATCTCTAGCCCAAATGGTAGGTGGATTTTTTTTGCAAAGTAGCATATTACTGGATAAAAGAAAAATAAGAAATAAGAAAAAAAAGAGATAGAGAGAGAGAGAGAGAGAGAAGAAAATGAAAAGAAAAGTAATGATAAATATGTTACCGCGGTCTATATAGCCTTCAACGATGCTATAAACGCCTGACTAGTTGTGGAGTTAGGTCTATATTGAAATAAAAAATACAAAATGTAAAACTTCACCTAATATATGAGATTTTGTTTTCTTATTTTTGTGTTTGTACATAATTTGTGGTTTTGTAATATTTTGTTGTTGGTTTTGTTGTCAATATTGTCATGTTTAGGAAGTGGATTCACTCGCTTTATCAACTTTGTAATTTTGGTTTTGCAAATTTGTGTTTTGTATAGCTTGTTGTTTTGTGAGCTTGTTAGTTAGTTATTTTGCTGATTTTATTAGTTGGTAATGTTGTTGATGTATTTTTGTTTGGTTAGTTTTTATCAAATTTTTGGTTGTGTTTTTAGTATAGCAATAAAATGGCTTTGCCAGATTTTGGAGTTTCATTATTTTGATGTGTGTTATTGAATTTGACAAAGTTTCAGTGAGGTTTTCTTGATTGAGGTAGTAGTTATCGAGACACTAATCATTTGATGATTTTGTTTGGTATTTGGGCCTGGGTCATATATGATAAAATTACCTATTTTAAAACATGTAAAACCTAAAGAAAAAGGAAAATGAAATATTAGTGTATATCTTCATGAATCTGAATTAAGATAAGAAAATTTGAAATATTAGAATTATATTGCAAAAGCTTCACAAGTACTACAAACACATTAAAGAATATCTTTTGGAATTCTAGAAGTATGAAGTTGTCAATTTTACAAATTAAGGTGAAAAAACATATATACTCTTTCAACCTTACTTGATCTCTAACCCAAATGGTAGGTGGATTTTTTTTTGTAAAGTACCATATTACTGGATAAAAGAAAAAGAAGAAATAAGAAAGAGAGAGAGAGAGAGAGAGAGAGAGAAAAAAAAAAGAGAAAATGATGAATATAAAGAAAATTAATGATAAATCTGTTACCGCAATCTATATAGCCTTCACCCAGGCTATAGATGTCTGACTGGTTGTGGAGTTAGGTCTAGACTGAAATAAAAAATACAAAATGTAAAACTTCACCTAATATATGGGATTTTTTTTTCTTATTTTTGTGTTTGTACATAAGTTGTGGTTTTGTAATATTTTGTTATTGGTTCTGTTGTCAATGTTGTCAAGTTTAGGAAGTGGATTCACTCGCTTTATCAACTTTGTAATTTTGGTTTTGTAAATTTGTGTTTTGTATAGCTTGTTGTTTTGTGAGCTTGTTAGTTAGTTATTTTACTAATTTTATTAGTTGGTAATGTTGTTGATGTATTTTTGTTTGGTTAGTGTTTATCAAATTTTTGGTTGTGTTTTTAGTATAGCAATAGCATGGCTTTGCTAGATTTTGGAGTTTCATTATTTTGATGTGTGTTATTGAATTTGACAAAGTTTCAGTGAGGTTTTCTTGATTGAGGTAGTAGTTATCGAGACACTAATCATTTGATGATTTTGTTTGGTATTTGGGCCTGGGTAATATATGATAAAATTACCTATTTTAAAACATGTAAAACCTGAATAAAAATGAAAATGAAATATTAGTGTATATCTTCATGAATCTGAATTAAGATAAGAAAATTTGAAATATTAGAATTATATTGCAAAAGCTTCACAAGTACTACAAACACATTAAAGAATATATTTTGGAATTCTAGAAGTATGAAGTTGTCAATTTTACAAATTAAGGTGAAAAAACTTATATACTCTTTCAGCCTTACTTGATCTCTAACCCAAATGGTAGGTGGATTTTTTTTTGCAAAGTACCATATTACTGGATAAAAGAAAAAGAAGAAATAAGAAAAGAGAGAGAGAGAGAGAGAGAGAGAGAGAGAGAAGAAAATGATGAATATAAATAAAAGTAATGATAAATCTGTTACCGCAATCTATATAGCCTTCACCTAGGCTATAGATGCCTAACTGGTTGTGGAGTTAGGTCTAGACTGAAATAAAAAATACAAAATATAAAACTTCACCTAATATATGGGAGATTTAGATAATCTCTACCAGGGCTATGAACGTTTGGCTGGCAGTAGAGCAATGTTTGAAGAGAGCCAGGTGGAGGTATACTTCAAAAGAGAAAATATTCATAGCCTAAAATGTAAAATTGACAATGGAAGGCTGAATGGTTTCAAATATATAGAACGAATCACTTTACACACACCAAGCCAATGTTGATGATTCTATTATTTCATGTTGAATTGGTCTATTCACATTCTCTAGATATTATTGATGCTCATGCTTCTAATATTTGGTTTTTTGTTATTTTTAGAGTTGGGTTCTTAAGTCCAAAATATCTAGGGATATTTACCAGCAGAGTCACCATTTGTTGTGACTCCTTCACAACAACCCCAAAATTTGGGGACCCACTTGAAAATTTAAATTTATTTGAAATTCATCTCTAAATGTGGTCAATTTCATTCATCCTTGGATTTTGAGAATCCATATTTGTAATTATTGTTTTGGTTTCAACTCTAGATGTTATTTCGTGATTCATGGGTTTATTATTTGTTCTCGTATGGTTATGTTGTGTGGGTAAATATTAGTATGCGTTATGTTTTATTTTATAGTTATTTTATATTAGTTTGTTTAGGTTTACATGGTTATGTTATTATTATTGTTTTATGTTACATGGTTATTTTATAAACTTGTTTTAAATTAATTAAATTATAAAGTTTTATAACTTTATAATTTAATATATTTAAAATTGTTATTTTATAAACTTGTTTTAAATTAATTAGATTATAAAGTTTTATAACTTTATAATTTAATTATATTTAATAATGTTATTTTATAAATGTTTTATATTATAATTAATATTTGTCTTATTGGCAGAATTATAATTTTAATTTTTGAATGCCAATGAGGAGAAATATTAAATCCTTTGAAAATGCTTTATTGATATTAGGGTTTCATAAATTTATTTTTAAAAACTGACGAAATGGAGTAAACTAATCAAGAGGAACAAATTTCTCAAGTTATAAATGGAGAATTATAAACCAAAGAGAGGGTCAGACAAGTTGGAGAAAAAGAGGAAAATATTAAAAGGAGCCAAATAGACGACCAAGTTGTAGAGGAAGCTACATCTAGAGATGAATATAGAGACTTTTTTTGGATTCATTGTAAGATCTAATATTTTGTATCAAATTTAATTTTTATTAAATGCAAGCACTACTATGGTGTTTTTAATTTATAAGTTGATTGATATAAATTTTTAATTAAAATTTTCGTAGAAGATAGCACCAAATTTGTGGTAGGATTGTGTAAAATCTAGTCTGCCTGAGTTTGGTTTTCAAAGTTGTGTTTTTCTGTGCTGTAGCAAGTTTGTCCGAATGTTTTATTTAAATTAATTTCTTAACCTAAGACATTTTTAATTTATTTGAGGCATTAAGATTTAAGATAAAACCTATTTTATTTTATAAAAGATTTAAATTTTACAACTAGGTTAAAGTTTGAATTTATCACTCAAATATTTAATTCTATAAATATTTTGGGTGAATAAATTTCACAGGAGGAAATCAATGAACTTTTGATTTTAAATTTCATAAAGTTTATAAATTTCATTGAATTTGTTTTATTAAAACCCTAAGTTGAATTTCAAAGATTCAGATTTATAGACAGGGTTGTAAAATTTATTTAGGTCAAATATTTAAGTTAATAAATATTTGATAAATAAATTTGAGAGACAGATATTATATGGATTGTTGATTTTAATATCATAAAATTTTAAAATCCATAATTTGAGATTTATTTATGTTTTTGAAAGTTTGATTTATTAAAATTTTCAATCTCAAATCATAAAGTCCAAAGTATACTATTGAAAGGATTAAAATTATTTACTTCAAATATATAGTTTAATAAATATTTGAAAATAAATAAACATCACATTAAGGAATATTACATGACTTCTAATTTTCATATTATAAAGTACAAAACTTTATAATTAGAATTCATACATAATAATTATTTATATTTATTTATTTCAAATATTTGAATAAATAAATATTTGGTTTAAAAGGTTATATGAATTCTAATTTTTATATTATAAAGTATAAAACTTTATAATTAGAATTCATACACATTAATTATTCATATTCTATGAAAATAAGCAAGGATTATAAAGCTTAGAATATTCTAAAGGCCCAAAAATAGGGATTATAAAGGGTTTCACATTTTGTAATTAGGGTTTTTATTTTATTCATCATTTATTAGATCTGATTTTAAGCTTCATTCATGAAATAAATGTAAGTTTTGAATTAAAATGCTTTAAAACATTCATGCAAGTTTAATATAAGGTTAAAAGCATTGAAGCATTTTACTTAAAACGTTGGCTATGACTATAGAATAAATTTTCATAAGTTATCAAAGTTAAACTCATAAAAGGCAAATTTATCTATTATTGCTTAGAGAGATAATTTTATTAAAAAATACTTAGTACATGATGAATTTTAAATTAATTACCTGATTTCTAGACCCCTTGTTATCAGTTACTTGCAAACTATTGAGATTGTTCAAGCACTTATTTTAGCACATATGCATGATACATAAAACATTAAGTGAGAACCTTGGAGAAATACCTTTTTTCTTTGCAAGAGGGGATTTAGGTCCTAGTTGTCGGGTGATCTTTGTAATTGGACAAAATCACACCTCAATAATTGGCAAGGAGGTCGGTAGCTATGTTCCCTTTGTAGTACACATGTTGAGTGGAAACAAGTCTAAGGTTATCAACTATATTCAAAATTTCTTGGATCATGTTAAACATGTTCTAGGTAGGCAGTTGAAATTTTTGAATGCATCTTATGACATTCATAGAGTCACTTTCTATGATGATTTTTTCAAATTGAGAGTGCTTGCAAATGAGTGGACCAAGGTATAGTGCATGGGCTTTAGAAAAATTGTTGGTCTGAGTGCCTATGAACTTAGCAAACATGTAGAGAAATTTCTCTTGACAATTTCTTATTAGACCACCTCCTCCAGCTTTGCCAAGATTTTCTTTGGAGGCTTTGTCAACATTTAGTTTGACTCAACCACTAGGAGGGGGAATCCACTTGACCACTGACCTATCAACTCTTGGAGGACCCTGGAAGGGAGTGTCACTCTAAAAATTAAGAGTTTTAAAGAGGGATAATTCCCACTAGGACTTGGGCTTTTTCGATTGGATGAGGCTAACATTCTCACTAGAAAATGATAGGGCTTGAGAGAATACGGACTTTGCATCTCTAGCAATTGTTAGAATTTCCCAAGAGTAGAACTACAAAGCATTACAAGGTTTGAAGAAACAAAAATAAAACTTGATTGATTTATTTCATGGATCAACTTTGTATAAATAGCAAAGTTGATCATTGAGAGTCGTTGGATTACAACTCATAAAATATGATCTAGACTATATTGAGAGTTCACCTGACTCATGGAGGAGTGGAAACTCAAGTATGTCTATCCTAGTATAACTTAAGAGAATAATTACTTATTCTAACATACCCCCTTAAACGATACTAGGGGTGTATAATACAAATGAGTCCCGATAACAGGGCCTGATGAGGTACTCATGTACAATGATCTTATTGTATGAGATGGTAAAAAACCACATGGGAAAAAACCATCTATCAAAAAAATAAGAGGCATGTCTTCAATTTGCAAAGATTTTCCTCATTGAAAAAAAAATGATGAGTCTCGAAAACTTGGCCTGATGAGGTACTCATTTACAATATATAGATGGTGAAAAAACCTTTTGGTAAAAAACCATCTATCAAAAAAATAAAGATAGAGGCATGTCTTTAGATGGCGAAGATTATCCTCAAAAAAAGAATGAGTCCAGACAACTTGGCCTGATGAGGTACTCATGTACAATTTATATTTTTTAGAAGAGATGAAAAAAACCACATGGGAAAAAACCATCCTCCAAAGAATACAATAATAAGAAAAAATGAGAGGTGAAAGACCTCTATTGTTTTAATGCGTTGTTTTACTCAGAATGTAACGCAGAGAAGGAAATGACTTGGTGAAGATGTCTGTAATTTAATTTTTAGTGGAAATATAGTCCAAGTATATATCCCCTCTCTAAATATGCTATCGAATGAAGTGCATGTGAATCTCAATGTATTACGTGCAATATGAATTGTGCTCTGATTGTCACACCAAAGATTAATAGGTTTGTCATGTGAAAAACCAAATTATCTTAGTATCTAACAAAGCCAAAGAGCTTTATGAATTGTAAAAACTACTGCCCTATATTTTTCCTCTGTAGATGATAAGGCCACTATCTATTTTTTTTACATAACCAAGCAATTGGTGAAGAACCAAGACAAAAGACATAGCCAAAAGTTGAACATATATCTTCTATAGAACCTGCCCAATAAGAATCTATGTAACAAATGATATCCATGGATTTTACCTCATATAAAATCCCAAAGTGAGGTGTTCCTTGCAAGTAGTGGAGGATTATTTTTGTTGCTTGCCAATGACTGAAATGAGGTTGATAGGAGAATCTGGATATCAAGCCAACAACATATGATATATTTGGGTGAGTATGAGTTAGGTATAACAAATTCCCTACAAGTTTACGGTATAGAGTTGCATCACATAGAGGGAATGTGCAGGAAGTACTTAGAGTGACTCCAAACTAAAAAGGTGTAGGAGAAGATTTGCAATATTTCATCTTAAATCTTTGAAGAAGGTCTAGAGTGTATTTTTGTTGACACAAAGAAATTCTTGCATCTGATTGATTTATTTGAATCCCAAGGAAGTAATGAGATAAACCCAAATCAATCATTTCAAATTTTTTAGAAAGGGAGTCCTTGATAGTCTGAATGTGAGTGATGTTACTACCAATGAGTAGTAGGTCATCAACATAGAGAACAAGTATGGTGATTTTTTCTTCATCTCTCTAAATGTAGACTGTGTGATAAGACTCGCAATGATAAAAACCCGAGGAAAGAAGGAAGGAGTCCATTTTTTCATACCAATATCTAGGAGCTTATTTGAGGCCATAGAGAGACTTCCTTAGCCTAAAAACAAGGGAGGAGTCTTGAGTGAAACCAGAAGATTATTCTATGAATATCTCTTCCTTTAAATCCCCTGTAAGAAAACATTTTTTACATCCATTTGAAAGATAAGCCAATTTTGGGAAGCAACTAGAGCAAGGACCAGTCTAAAAAAATCCATTTTGGAAACTAGTGCAAAGGTTTCAGAATAACCAATTCCTTCAATTTGAGAGAAACCTTTGGCTACCAAGAAAGCTTTGTGTTTTTCAATTTCTCCATTAGGTCCATATTTTGTTCTATAAATCCATTTACAATGAACTAATTTCCTTCCTTTAGGTAGGGGAACTAAATCCCAAGTTTTTTTTTTATTAAGGAAGAGAATTCATTCTCCATGGCATCATCCCATTATTTAATACTAGTTTTTTTGAATGATTGAAAATCAATGGAAATGGATTGACATACAAGACCAGAGCCTACGAAGTTGCCTAATCTGGATGATGGAAGATCTTGGATGTAGGGAGTAGCTTATTTAACAATGGTGCAGGCCCATTTTGACATAGTGGAAGGATTAGTAGGAGTTGTAGGACTTTTATTTAGATTTGTAGGATCCTCATCTTGATCATTAATCTCTAAAGTTGGTTCTTCATTATATTGAGGCTCTATGATTGGAGAAGGCTCAAGAGACTCAATGGAGGAAGAGGATGGTTGAGGATATTTATGAGAGAATGTTTCATCAAATTGGGAATTCCTATGAAAAAAACCTCATGATTTATGGGATGAAGGAGCC